>DF239803.1:130618-161420 GCA_000507305.1 Breviolum minutum Mf 1.05b.01
ATCACCCACTCATCATCAAAACATCACAGCACCATCACCACACATCACGGAGACTTCACCGAAACATGCCCGAGACCTCGCCAACGAACAACGCATCACTGAAAGATCCCCAAAACACCATCAAAAAACCAACACAACAACCCCGAGACATCACCAAAAAAGACAGAACAGAGACCGAGACATCACAGAGACATCGCCAAAAAAACAACACCGAGACAAGACAGAGACAAGACCAAGATAAGACCGACACACGACCGAGACAAGACCGAGGCATCACGGAGACAAGGAAGCATCATCGGTCGACATACGGGCCACAGCTACACTAGTTTGCCCAAAGGTGCACAATATACAACCAACAAAACAACATCAAAACAACAACTAGACATCACCAAAAAAAGACAGAGACAAGACGGAGACACGACCAAGAACGACGGAGACATGACTGAGACATCACAGAAACATCACCAAAACAACACCCAGACATCACCGAGCCAACACAGAGACAAGACGACATCACAGAGACATCACCAAAACAACACCACCGAGACAAGACCGGGACATCCTGGGTGAATTCTTTTCCTGTGCATGCGCGGCGCCCGGCCGCCTTATCCATGTAAGACCCCAAGCTTATCGCTATTGGGGAACTAGACTCCAGTCTGAAAGTAGGTGGTGTATTTCCACCTGTTGTTTATTGTGTTTGAATATATCATTACTGCAATTCCCCATTCACTAGACTACACATCGCAAACCTGAAATCTAACTCTGGGATTGTTTGGACTTGGAAAGTGTCCTTTTCCACTAGGGACATTTGCGCAGCTTGCAGCCTATTGCAACTCGTTCCCGCAGCTTTTGGCTTCAAGGAGGGCTTTGTGAAGCAAGATGAAGTACCGAACCTGGAGAAGATATCTTACCATTGTTTGAATATCTTTTCTCCAAGATACGTAAGTATGCCAAATTTGACTTCCATTTCATTTCAGGAGCTACAAGGTTCATGATGGCCAAAAAGCAGGTGAACACTACATACTTTAGCATATATTGTCAATGACATTACATACAACTCACCAAAAAACAATTAAAAAACCCATCAACTCAACGCAGAGTTTGAAACTGAGTAGTTTTCGTTCAGCCATTCATTTCGGCTTCAAACAGATCTTCTTGCAAAGGTATCAGCCAAAAGGTAGCACTGATTCGGCAAGTTCCTCAAGCAAGTCTCCTCCAAAACTAGACATGGCTTGGTCATGTTCTCCCCATAAAAGTCATTTTGCACAGAGCTTCTTTTTAGAGCTATGGGCCTCTTGGGCAACCCACATGAAGATCCTGGAACTGCGGAAACTTGGGGCATTGTGACTTGGTTTTTTCAAGGAATGCTTCGAGGTCCTATATGGCGTGATGATATGGCGATGTAGAAAACAACTAAGAGGACAACAAACATGGGAGAAAAACACAGTCTTGAGGTTGTTTGGCTTGAGAAAAGAATCTCTATATGTAGATAGTATCCTTAAAATCTCTGGGCATCTCATTTATCTGACGTGGCTGGAAGATCTATATACCTATGTAACTATGTGCATATATTTCAGGAAAAGATTTCCAGCCAGCAATCTTAGTTTACTGGAGAAGAATCTTTTTCTCAGGGTCTCAACATCAAAGACACCCCAAAAAATCATGAGAGGAAATGGTGAATACTTTATTAGAACATCACAAGTTGTTGGAACATGATGTGGAGACACCGCCATATTTATTTACCCAGTCTTCCAAGTACCTTGTGAGTAGGTGCTTGGACCCACAAACACCTCCTGAGAAGGCCTTTGGGGGGTCCAAATACCTAATCACAAGGTATTTGTAGGATTTGGAAGCCTAGGGTTATTGAAACCTTTCCAAATTAAATCGATGCATTTTCCCATCCTAAAAGATATTTTCGTTTTTTGTTTTCCAGACAAAAAGCCGCGAATCCGCGAATCGCTAAGGTCTCCCAAAGCAGCTTTCGTGGCCCTGTGAGTATTGAAGAGGTCTATGCAGCTTCACAGGCGAGTCCGGAAAAAAACCAAATCCGACCCATAGGATCCATGTATGGTATATTTGCCTACATTTGGGTGATTTTTATGGCAAATAATGGTAAATGGAGGTATATTTGCCTACATTTGGTTGATTTTTATGGCAAATAATGGTAAATGTAGGTAAATATACCATACATGGATTGTATGGGCAATGAAAAAAGCTATATACACCCCTGAAGTTTAACAGCTCACCCCTGAAAAGAGGTGGTTGGAAGACGATTTTATTTTTCCTATTGGGGCCCGGTAAATTTTCAGGGGCGAAGTGTTAAAACCTTTGGGGGGGTGTAATTCACTGGGTGGAAAATCTGAGTGGCTTTTTCTCCTCCCTAAAACGAAGGGTTCGCCCTGAAAAATAGGTCGAATCCCAAAAGGAAAAGGATCGTAAGGATCTTGGCGACAGCAACTGGGTGTTTCCAAAAATAGTGGTACCCCAAAATGGATGGTGATAAGTTATAATGTAAAACCCTATTAATATTGATGATTGGGGGTACCACTATTTTTGGAAACATCCAACAAAACAATCTTGATACATTTCTTGGATGCCATGAGGATATGAAGCATCCCCAAGAGTTGATTCAGTTTCACCCATGACGGATCCATGGGACGATTGGTATATTTACCTACATGAAAACCATAAAAAATCAACCAAATGTAGGTAAATATACCATACATGGATGATATGGGTCATGTATCTCTGTGGATGCAAAACTTGAATAGAAGCCGTTCAGAGGAAGAAGTGAAGAGACTTTCCAAATGCACAAACTCTACCCTTCCCCACCCCCCCTGCAACTTTCACCCTTTGCATGACTCCTTTTTAAGGGCCCAAAAAGACCCGTCAGTGAGACGTTGAACTTGGACGTTGACGTCAACTTTTTTTCCAGAAGGCCCACCTCGCAGCTGTCAAGGCTTCCAAACCTCTGCATCTTCGCCAAGCAGCAAAACGACGTTTCGGAGAGACGGAGTCTTGGCGCCTGCAAAATCCAACCTTGGGTAGCTTTTTACTCAGATATTTTGGGGGAGCTGCGACAAAAACCCTGGTTCAGAGAGGGTTATACCCTCCAGGGAATATGTTAGTTCCCAGGAGGTTTTTTAAAATCTATTTATGAAGGAAATAATCCAATGCTTTTTCGATGTTTTGGGAGATTCGGAGCCGAGAATTTTTCGCACACGAAGCGAATTTGTAGCTTTGCCCATCGAGTTTTCTTTGGGAAGCTCCTCCCAAAAGAATGTTTTTTAAGCTCATGTTGCATGTGGATACATTTGGGTGATTCCATGGAAGATAGCCATAGTCATGGATTTTAGGGAAAATGTGATACATCTGTTGTTTTGTTAAAGATATATTATACATTTTGTAAAGAATTTGGGATGATACTGAAAACAAACCCAATCAGATGTGTGTATGTGAATGTGAGAGTTTCTCCGAATTCTCCATGTTTTTTTCCTTTGAAACGGACACACTCACTTATTATATCCTTGGATGCCTAGATTTCCTAGATCGCTAAAAGTAACCGTGGCACCGTGTTAATGTCATGTGTTTGTTTAATCAGGAAAAGCAACGGGGTGATCGTGAACTTCAAGAAGGTGCACCAGACTTCCTGATTTTGAAAAAAAGAAAGTTAAAGGTACCCTCCTGGCAACTAACATATCCCCCAAAAATGGCATTTTGAAGATGATTTTCCTTTTCCCCAGGTGGGATATGTTAATTCCCTGGAGGGTAAGTTCCTGATGTTCTCAATTTCGAGATGAATTTTTTTTGCGGGGGAAGTTAGCAGTGTCATCTTCCAATCTGAATTCCCCGGAGGTATTCTCATTGTATTGGATCCCTTTTTTGGGGATTCAAGAAGCTAATGATTTCGAAGCTTCATGACACAACAAAAACTTCAGATGGCTTTTTTAGTTGATGCCCAAAAAAGGCATGTGCAAAGATTTGCACCAGATATAGATAGAAGTCTAAAAGCCTAACATTTTATGGGCGCCTCAAAAACACAGGGCTTGGTTCAGACGGATTTTCCCGCCTGGGGCTATATAGGCCTCCTGAAAGATGCTATGTTAGGAGGAAGTTTAGGATCGAATTTAGAGGTGAAACAAATAATTTTTACCCAGATGACGGGATGCCCAGAGAAAAGAACAAGTCCATCAAAAGCTACCTTCTCATGAACTATTATTTTTCAAGCTTTTCGGTATTGGCTGGACTCCAGACATGCCTAGACACTGTTGATTTTCGGAGGTTTTTTTCCCACTTTGGCATGGAAAACGCACATCATCTCCTTGGGAGGTCGCCTTTTCTTCTCACAGAATAGCATCGATCCACGACCATCGAGGTGGGGTAAAAATGGGCGAAGATGTGGGAGATACAAACGGATTTCCAAGAAAGGCCTAGGGATGAAGCAACCAGAATTTTATGGAATGTAACAAGCTTGGTGGTGGTTTCAAAGATTTTTGTTTTCGCCCCTACTTGAGGAAACAACCCATTTTGACTGATATTTTTCAAATGGATTGAAACCACCAACTAGCAAGGTATGGCGGGTGTTGTTTTGTACACCGTAAGGGGTGTCAAGCTTACCATGCAAGGCGACGAGGAGGAAACATCGGAGTATATAAACGATCATTGGAGTATTTTTGGATATGTTTGGAGCCCTGCCCGGAAAACCTTTTCTTTCCCATACCATCCATTTATGGTATATCTGCCTACATTTGGTTGATTTTTATGGTTTTCATGTAGGTAAATATACTAGTCCCATGGATGGTATGGGTTTCACAAAGTCACAGTCTACTTGAAAAGTTACCTATAGCTTCTTATGGAAAACTCCTCCTTTTCTGCATTTCCAATAGGCCTCATTTTTGGAAAAAAAACGACGTGACCATTCCTGTTGGAAACCTTTACCTCCATTTTTTTAGGAGCCCGGAATGGATGGAACTTCAACAGGTGGAAAAACCGGCCGACAGGAGCAGCAAAGGAGGCACCAGCACCTTGTCTTGGTGTCAAGTAGCTGAGGCGGTAGAAGATGTGAGAAATTTTGTGAGAAAACTTGTCGTCTCAACTTTAGCACCAGAACCGGTGGATCCAGGGTTCACAGGTTTCCTATGGCTACCTATACGAAAGATAGATCATGTGGAGGTTTTTCTTGGTTCATCCAAAGATAATATGAGTTTAGCACATGGATCCCTGGATCAGAGTTGCCAATCGTTCAAGGAAACTAAACAACACACTGTTGACTCGCTTTGAAAAGGTGGAAAAAATCACCTCCAACTTCACATATTTGAAGGTACAAAGTACTTTTTTAAAGACGTATGCTGTGCTACACCTAGAAGTAGTAAAAAATAATATGAAATCATAAAGAATTACATACATCAATGTCATTGGATAAAATATATCAAATACCCAACTTTTTTGAAGGTTTCTTATTCACACGCCTTAGAAGCATCGCTTCCTAAGGTCGTCCCTTTGGTATGTTGGGATCGACTGGATCTACCCAAACCAAACTGCAAAAGTTGTTTCTTGCGGAAGGACCGACCAAACGAAGGGGGGCGAAGGGCTGCGAGGCGAAAGTTGGTGATGGAATGGCAGAATTCCAATCGTCAGAAATCATGATTGATGGGTTCTTAGAGATGTCGATGGGGAAGATCCAATAAGTGTTGATATGTAGATTGATTATGATAGATCTGGATATGGGTAATGGCAAAGATCTGTATTTGTTTGTTTGTTTTTTCTTTGCCGGGACCATTCAATGCCACAACAGCGCACTGCGTGGTCTGCGAGGAACGCGTGAGATGCACAGAAGTAACTTGCCCAAAGGAGTATCATCACTGCCCGTGTCACACATCTTCACGATGTTCATCTCTCTTGGATGAGTCGTTGGCCGAAACAAGTAAACAAGAAATGTGTGGAACCATCATGGATAGATTTCTTGCATGGATATGGCCTAACAAAAAGGCTGAACAGCAAAAAAATCGGCTTTTTTGAGAACCCGTGATCATCGTGATCATCGTGAGGCTATTCCAATCCACTGCTGTGCAAAATGATGGATCAAGAGCGGACTAGATTTGGCGGATTCTTCACTGGGTTTGAGCCTAAGACTTGCATAGAAACAGAAAAAAAAACACCACCAACAATCTCACCTCGCCGTCGTTTCTACCTGAGGAATGCCTTTGCAGCACCTAAAGTGAATAGATGACAGGGTTGGCACAAGAAAATCAGGATTTGAAATTTCCAAGTCGCCAAAATGCTGGCTTTGAGTATTTTTTTTTGCCTATGACAATGATCACACCGTCACTCACCAAAACAAACTAAGTTACATCAAGTGTTATTAGCTGCCAACCCTGGCAGATAGCAGCTAGCATCCTTGTTTTTGCATTTAGCGTGATCCCTTCAGCCAATCAGCCACATGAGAACCTGAGATGGATGTGAAGTTTCCCACGGTGTTTTTTTTGGAAGTCCTGTTGATTCGTCGATGAAAAATCCATCAAATCTGAGATGTATGAAACTTGACATTCATATACTGTAATTGCATATTATACAGTATATAATAAATAGATGTATGTTAGGATTTTAATTGTAATACTATCTATAAATATGTAGGTATATTAAAAAAATATATACATATTGGAAGGATGTCATAAACTACCAACTCAACTGGTTGGCTGATTTTCGATCACTCATTAATTTTATCCAAAGTTACCAGCAGATTGCTGGCGCACCACTCCCTCCCTCCAGATTTTTTTTTTTCGGCACCAGTGTTGAACACACAAACACACACAAAAAAAGGGGGACATGTATTTTGAGTCATGAAGGAAGCAGCCATTTTTTTTAAAACGGAGCCAAACAAAAAAAACGTCCGACTTTTTTGTCCTTTTGATCAGATCTTTCGGTGCCCCCCAAAAAAATCCCTGGTTGGGAGAGTTTTTGCGAAAAAAACACCGGCTGAAGGCCACGAAATTTCAACTTGAAACCCTGCACAGATTCGCCCAAAGATCATTGGGTCATTGGGCCATGGTGCAAAGTGCAAAAAACAAGTTGGCTGCGAAGTTTTTATGGTTGAATCCCATGGCTCCCCAGGCTTTTGAAACGCATAGTCTAGTTCTATACAATGCATGAGTTTTTTTTTCACATCTAGTTCACCTTCGAAGCTTTCAAAACCAAGACTGCAACTTTGTTATGCTTGAATCAAAGTGTCCCTGTAAAAAAACCAAGGTTCCAATTCAAGGGTTTGGGCTTAAGGTGCCCCATGGTATAGATCTGCCCATTTTTGCAGACAACTTAGATCAATTTGACTAGAACTTAGCAGATTCATAAGGTCTTAAGCTTTGACTATATAACTTGCAGTTTTTAACCCGACAAACTGGCAGCCTACTAGTTTCCTTCCTTTTTTGTGATTGAGTTCAGCCCTTCGTTGCAGTAACCATTTGTAACACACCTGCCAACACTCAGACTCTGAATGAATGCAGGATCTGCAAATATGTGGGGGGCATTTTTTCTTATGATAATTGATAATAATTGTATATATTATATATGTGATTGAAAGGAAGGGTGTGTGTGTGTGTGTGTGTCTAGTCAAGTACAGCTGCATGTGCGATTATTGCTATGGATATCCCTTGTGTTTTTTTTTGTGATTATACATCCTTTGACGATCCCCCCCAAAAGACTTGCATTGTTCAAAGGAGTTATTATGTATATATATACATATATTTGAAATACAGTAATTAAATAACAAACACTCACGTCCTCAAACGATCACTATATACAGCCAAATTTGACTGTACGCTGATCTCCCCGGATTCCCCCTTGGATGTGAATTTGGGAACTTCAGCTTGTCAAAACATGACGGTCACGCCAGACATGACGGGTCATTCGACTTGATATCTACCAAACCTTGCAACACCGACACCATGTCATGTGAGGTTCATGATGAAGTTATCCATCGCCATTGAGAGGATATCATTATTTGCACTTCGGGATACTGAATACCGAGTTGATCCAAAAACATCCAAGACGTGCAACATGGCCAGAGAACATGCAGACAGATGCGGGCAAGAATGAACACACCTTGCAGGCCTGGTTGATGGATACGTTATACAACAATATCCATGACATAACTTGTACCGGTTCATTTAAGTCATTACGTGGAAGCACATATAAAGTGCATATACTTGTACTTTTTATTCAATTTAACAGCCGCTAAGAGTTTCAAACAAAAACGCAATCAAACCTTTAGGACGTCACGGACGTTGTCGTTGCGCAGGTGGTGGAAGCTTTGGCAAGGCAACTGGTTGCATCCAGCGCTCAACGCCGCGTCGCCGGTGACTTCTTGTCACAACTTGGCGGCGACGGTGGGGTTCCCAGCATCGGTTTTGACACTGCAAATCGTCAGTTGCCAAAAGAGAGCTATGAGATATCGGATAGATCAGATAGATGTGGCATATGCATGTTGGCATTTGTTCTACATATTTATCTGAGAGATATCAGATAAGTAGATATGATGATATGACATACAAATATCTCATGTAAAGATAAATCACATATAGATATCTCTGATACAGGACGGATCTGTATCGTTGCTGCCAGGCTTATCATTGGTTCAATCCAGCTTTGATGAGAAGGACATTGCCGTGGTGCGGCTGCCATTTTGGGGGGGTCAACTGAGTCGACACGTGAACAAAAATCCTCCGAAACTTGGGTTTTTCCCCAGAAATCTACACCCCTGAAGATTAGCATGGAACATTACCATGGAGGTTTGGTTCAGATCATTTTCCTTTCTTTTCATGGGTGATTTGTAGGTGAACCATGTTAATCTTCCAGGGTGTACACCCCAGAAATCTAACGAATTGATACCCCAAAAATGGGCCATATTTCTTTTTCAAGCTGGAGGGACCCCCACCGGGCTTCCAACGCCCGCCCATCACGCGGCTGGGTATCGGATCCAGCCGTTTTTGGAAAACTCAAGGGAATTCGAGTTCTTTTCCAAAGGTTACCTCCAAGGTCCGAGGATCAAGGTTTAAACCTTTCCCATACCATCCATCTATGCTACATATTTACCTGCATGGATGGTTGATTTTTTATGGTTTTCATATAGGTAAATATACCAGTCCCATGGATCCTATGGGTTTTTTTGTAGAAGGTTTTTACTACACCCCCTTGAAAACTAACGGCTGGATACCTAAAATGATGGGTTGGAGCGCCGGTAACTCCGGCTTCAAACATGGCTGTTTCGGGTAGCTATGTTAGATGGAGACTTCTGGGTTGAATCTTTTTCCTGGTATTCGCCGAAAAAAAAAATCCTGAGATCTAGCCTGGTTGTTTAGAGGGGGTCAATGTTTAAAGAGATAATATCAATAGAATACCCTCCCTGAAACTAACATGGCACCTGAAAATACACCCCTGGAAAAGGAGATTCCTATTGGAAACCATCATTTTTGGGTGCTATGTTAGTTTCAGGGAGAGTATTTACAATAAGTAGTGGCCACCCAGCCATGACCAAAGGAATATTATGAAATATTTATTTCTAGGATTTTGGCTCATGGCCGGTGATGAAGATTACAAATTGTACAATTAACGCCCCACAAAACCTTTACAAACAAAGCTTATTTTCAGAGGTTGTGGGAACGGAAAGGCGATGGTTTTCCGTTAAAAACCGGAGTAGTCCGAGGAGAATGTGGTGCCTTCGATCCAGCAGAAGGCTTGGAGAGTGGCCAAAAAAAACACTTCTCTAAAACTACATGGTGTTGATGGAAGAACTCCAGCTAACCTGTTGATATGGAGAATCTACCATTATTTACAGGGTTTTTTTACATCCCGGGTGGTTGTTGGGGATTTCTGAACCATCAGCAGTAGCACCTGAAAATGGGGCCGTTTGAAAAGGAGATGAACCGAAATTGGAAACCAGCAATTTTTAGGGTCCAGTTGTTAGTTCAGTATGTTTGCTGGGGTTTGGTCAGGGTGGGTTGGTTGACTGTATATCAAGAGATCATGAAGACGACATCCCATCATGGCAAGATGATTTTCCACTTTTGTCATGATGCCTCAGGTAGAAGGCGAATCGTTCATTCTACCAGTTACAAGAGTTCTGACGGGTTGCCATCCGGATTTAGCTTCAATCCCGCCAGGCGCGATCCGCGCAACCCTTGCGGGAGTTATCACCTTTTTCCCAGAATCAACCTGGAAGAGGTGTGGAAAAAACCTTCAATGCTCCACAGAAAATAGCGGTGGACATTGATCCCATGAGCAGCATCGACTCAGACCTCAGTTTGCGAAGGGATTTGAAGCTGGATCTTATCAAGCTGAAGGAGAAATTGGAAGATGTGACAAAAGCTGAGGAAGTGATGAGTCATCAGCTTCAAGTCATGAAAAGTCCTGTGAAATCCAAGAAATCTTTGCAGTTGAAAGAAGCTCTCAAGAAAGAGGAGACGTTGTTAAAGGAGCTTCGGGATAAAGAACAAGACCAAAGTCGAACGAAACACCCGAAAACTCTAGTGCTGCAGAGAGTTTGGCAAGTTTTGCTTTTGTTTCTGTGTTTTTCTACCAAAAAAACGTTTGTGGGGACAGTACCTGAAAAGATACACAGGTGACCGAGTTTTTTCCCAATTGAATGAACTTGCACGATCTTGCAAGTGGTTTTGGTCAAACAGTTTTTGTTCAAAAGACTTCCTTGAAAATGGGCCGAAAAAGATATCACCCAGCAGGGGTGGTTTTAGCATACCTTAGCCTTCACCAAAGGGATTTCAGGAACGACTGGCCTCTGAAACAACATGATTGGAAGATTACTTTACTCTTCAAATGGTCCCCTGGGTGGTGGTTTTAAAGATTTTTTATTTTCACCCCTATTTGGGGAAGATTCCCATTTTGACTAATATTTTTCAAAGGGGTTGAAACCACCAACTAGCAAGGGGCTATCTTAAAGTTGGGAGAGTGTAGTGATCTTGCAGATGCCACATTTCTGGAGTCCCCACCGCCCATCGACAAAATCATCAAACGTGCATATATAGCTGGCTGGAAGGGGAACAGAAAATATAGTATCTCAAACAGGTGGAGTAACATAGCCAGCTATATTAGATGACCAGCAGTTTTTTTGCGCCTAAGATGTGGGGATGTGTAGATCTACGTAGATCTCGTTTTTTTTCTTGTGAGCTGGTGATGATATAATCATATTATATATACCTTGATCCCAAACATGCAAAATCTATTGTAAGGATTTCGTTTTCAAATCCCAAATGTTCCATCGTTTGGGTCGTTGCATATGTGTGGCTGCCTTCAGCCAGTGGTTTCAACCAACCAAGGCAATGCTCGCCACTGAAGAATCCTTGCGGCGGCACTCGCAGGACCTGGCGACAGATTTGGAGAAACAGAGATTGTTACAACAAGACTTAGAAAGCCAGATGAAGAACATGGAAAGTCATTGCTGCTCGCCTTAGATTTTCACATGACACCTCAATAGAAATTGTCGTTTCCTTAGGTTTTACTGACATTTGCGTAGTGAGAAGTGTGACTTTTTGTGTTTCGGACGCCGTGAGATTCACGACATATTCACTACCATTTAAGGGGATTAAGGGGAACATTTTTATAAACACGTTTCCCAAAAATATTCAAAGATCTTCAGCAGACCAACAGCTCGTTTGGCTCCCGAAGACAACAGCGCTGTTGATGGAAGAAATCCTGCACCATCCGGGATATACATTTTATAAACATGATAAGCTACCAACCTCAACTGGTTACTGTAGCCGGATTTCTGAACCATCAACAGTATGATGTTAGTCAGCAGAAGTTACCCTAGGGGATGATTTTTCCATCATTCGGGTAGCTTCAGGTTCCAGATTGTCTGGTCGTCTGCAATTGGTACGGCAGAGAGCCAACAAGCTTCGGAGCGGTCAGGAAAGCATCAAGGAAGATGTGTCAGTAGTGTGTGAACAAGCATCCCGGCTCTCAAACGCACGGTTTGGTGCAGTTTAGACGAGTTTTTTTGTTGGGAAAAATGTAGGTAGTTGGTTATCTAGCATTTAGATATTGAAATCATGTCATTGATGATCTTGGTGTTTGTTGGCTCATGTCTTCTAAGCACCGATGTCTTTATAAAGGAGATGGGTTTCAAAAACCAACTGTAGGTAGCATGAAATGTGATGACAACTTGGAATCATCAAGTAATTGCTTCTTAACAAAGACATTTCAACGGTTCAGTTGAGCTGACTCCCAGCTAACAGGGAAGTGTATAGTCCAGACCAGATATTCTTAGCAGTATTCTTTACCACATTTTTTTTGTTGCACTACTCTTTCTCCCATAATCATGGAAGTGAAAAATGATGAAACATGGCTATATTTGAAAGGTAACTATTGTAGATACACCCATTTTTGACTTCCATGATGATGGGAGGAAGTATATTCACCTGTCTGTTTTTTTTGGCCTTGCC
Source organism: Breviolum minutum Mf 1.05b.01 (assembly GCA_000507305.1). Classification (NCBI taxonomy): domain Eukaryota; class Dinophyceae; order Suessiales; family Symbiodiniaceae; genus Breviolum; species Breviolum minutum. The sequence goes on from DF239803.1 coordinate 143,068, forward strand.
TATGTGTTTTGCTGTTATTCAGCTTTTGGTCCGCATATAATTCTCATCCTGTCATAGTGGAGTCCAAAAAAACTTTCACCATTTAGCCACAGATTTGTTTGTAAAGGGACCATCTCAACAAAACCCGTAGATTAAAAGTATGTTGTTTTGCAGATTTATACTACACATTTAGATTTACATGCTTTGAATAGTTGACCAAACATCAAGGAAGTGATTCAACTGCTCAATGCTGCTATGTCTTGTTTGGATGGCTCTACCGTTGAGACCTTAACGTCGTTTCGCAGCTCGCTGCGTTCGGTGGTGGAGCTGTTTCGTCGTGATTTGCTGATGCTGGTGGATGAGTTGCGATCCCATGGAGCGGAAATTGAAGGTGTGGGGAAACACATATGGACATAAGGAAGACAGTATTTATGGCTAGTCAACCTCACCACGTAGCGTACCCCCGTTAGAAATAAGGGTTTCACAGTGTCTTATTAGTCTTGGGGGGGTTGGTTTTGGGGGGGGGGTAGGTTGACCAGCCATGACTCTATGGATGAAGCGGTAAGGGATGGACACTCTTGATTATTTCATTGAAATTACATGAAGTTACCCTCCCTGAGACTAACAAATGGAATTTGGAATATAAGTTTCCTATTGGGATGGCCTATTTTCAGGGGCTACAGTATGTTAGTTTTAGGGAGTGTAGTAGAGGACCTCCCCCAAAACTGCGGAATTTGGAAGTAGGATTTGCGAAGGATGTAAACAAGATCTCTGTAATTGGGTCCTTTGTAGTTTCATGGGAAACAAGACTCCAGTGAGAGCAATGGCAGAACCTTATGCAGTCGCGAGGGGCTCCAACAGTCAGCCTCAAATCATAGCTTCAGGATATCGAGCCTAGAAGGGTGTACAACGATTTTGAGAAACTCCAATACTTAGCTGGCCGACGAAAAAAAAGAACTTCGCCTTCAGCAGTTTTCACATTGCTTCGGGTCAAGTATTTCCACCCTTTCCCTTCAAGGTTCTTCCAGCTGTCGTTCGATGGTATTCTCAGTGTGCGACGCTTTGTCTTCAATCACTAGCCACCTTGCTGTTCCGAATCAAAGGAAGGACACTGCAGCAATGGAGATTCCCCAGTGCAGTCCCGTGTCCGTGGGTCGTGACATGAATGCGCTGAAAGCTGTGCGGAAATCGGCGAAATCAGATGAAAGGATTGGCCAGGTTATGCCAGGTCATAAGGGAGGTGAAACGGGAACCTTGCAAAGTACACAACGCTTGGTGCTTCTTCTTCAGCAACAAGAAGAGGAGAGGGAAGGGTTATGAAGGGTTAGTGGTTTGAAGAGATTTTAATTTTCGTTTGTGATGTTTCTGGAACTCCAAAAACTCGTCAAAACCCACCTTCAAACCACCTTTTTTTTACCCCAAAACAGCATCTTCTTTTAATTCTTTGGTCCTGAATTGAAACTACATTCTTTGAGATTTCATCATTGATATATCACATCTTTCTCTGATTTTTTTCCGTTAAATACATGTTGCCAGGAGCTCAGCAACTGTCTTGCGAGGTTAAAGCCTTTGCAACCTCAACCTCGACCTGTCGAAAGGGAGCCAAACGTAAGACCTTCGCCCAAAAAGATCCCTTCGAGTCCTGCGTCGATCCGGCATGGCGGTTGTTTGGTTTTGTTTCCCCGCAGTGTTTCTGGTGTCGAGAATAGAAAATGGGAATTCCTGTGTTGTGTACCTACGCGATTTTCTATAAGGATATGAAAATCGATCATTAGGTTGAAAAGGGCAACCTTTTTGTTTTTGACAATGTTGATGGAATGTTGATGGATATGATGCGAAAGTTGTCTGCATATTTTTTCTAGTGAAATGTACCATACCAGTTGACCCAATGAATTGTTTGGGTAAACTCAAAATAACACCTGACCCATTAGATTGATGATTTAGTGGGAGAAACCTTGACAATACTTTCACAATGAGATTCTGACTGGTATGGATCGCAGCATCAACTGTAACATTTGGTTCCCAACCATATTTTGGTTGTTGAACTGGAAGTTGAATTTTGTTCATCCCATAGGACGTCAATGATGTGTTTTTGTTTTCAGAATAGCACCTCTAACTTAGTGGAACAAGGCGGAGTTTCCGGCGAGGATTTCTTTTTGTGAATTGCCCGACCAAAAATGGCACAGCTTTTTTTTTGAGTTTGTGGTTGATGAACAGAAGTCCAGTTATGCAGTTATTGAGGAAGTATCAACTATCACTATCCCATAGGATCCATGTATATTTACCTACATTTACCATAGATTTCAGCCAAATGTAGGTAAATATGCCAGTCCCATGGATGCTATGGGTATTATCCTTTAAAAACCATCCCATGAATTTAGGACATCTTTTCAACCATCTTAAGTGCTTCACATGGATGACTTGTCAACATCAATTCGTCACCCCGGGGGCCTGGCAGATATCCCGAAAGCTTGACCTCAACACCAGCTGAGTGGAGTCCTAAGTGCTGTGAAGTTTGGCTGTCTCGCTTTCGCTTTTTTTTTCTCCAAAAAATCGGGGTGTAAAACTGAGACTTCCCGTAAAATTGTGGATGTATTTTCGGTGATGGTCTATTTTAATATGTAAAAGATTCAATGTTTTTTGGGGAATGCCACACTTTTAGGGACGCCGTGTATCTCAAATTGAAAAGCATGTTGTTGATGTTGTTCCATTAATCTTCAACACTTTATGTTCTTTGTGTCTTGGTGTTTTTGATCCACAAGAAAACTAGCCGTTGACACTCACCTTTTGTTGGCCCCTCAAGGGGTCTTCTGCTGGCAGTTTTTTCTGCAGGTTCAAAAAGGCTAGCAGTCCAGGTTCGCCAGGCACGACTGAGAAGGAGGGATGGGATACTTTTGAGATAAGATGCAACAACCCCCAGGGCGTAGGTCCATTGGTGGTGTGTTGAAATTCTGAGGATATTTTTTTAGGCCCTTGGTGATTTTTTTTTTCAACATCTACTCTGAAATGATTCAATTCGATTCATCATCCTTCCAAATCTGATATAAACATTCCGAACTTGATGATCCCATTGGCGTTTTTTCGAGGTTTTCTGGATTTTCCGCACTGGTAATTCATCGGCAGAATTTCAAGATTTCAGTCATGAAGTGTTTTGCCCGTTGAAAGCCTTTGCGAAGGTTTGAAGCAAATTGCAGCAAATGCTCAACGCCTTCAACAACTCTTGGAAATTCGAGGTATGGGACGATGCTTGCGATTTGGATCTACCACAGGAACAAGTGGCAAATGAAGGTTTATACTGATTACATAATACAGGGATCATTAAATTACCTATTTGGGGGGATCAAACAATGCAAATGTAACAAATGTATGGTAAATTTGAGGGATTTCCCATTAATAGACCCCTGTAATAGAAATACAATCATACTGGTGGTGACTGGCATCCTTTGTGGGGGGTAGATGCAACTTATGTGTGTTTTTTTCCAATGGGCCAAATCTATAACCCTTTGACCAATAGAGGAGAGCCATTGCAGCATGTCTTGGTATATCACTAAGATAGTAAATGAGCCATGACAAAAACTGGTTGTTTAGGGGTATATAGGGGATTATACTATCCACTTATATATAGGGACTATAGTACGCCATGAGAAGGATCCCTATTAAACAGCCAGTACAATGGAAAGTAAGAAGTGTTTTTTTCGTGGCTCAAATAGTACTTTGGTGTAGTACTGGAAGCCTCCAAACAATATATTCAAGGGACAATTGGGTGTACCCCTAACAGTGTACCCATGGTATTTATTGTGTTCTCTAGGGATTCTTGGGGATTATAACCCATAGATACCCACTATATGGGGCTTATATGGGGATTTCCCATAGGGGGTACGTTGGTAGGGGTACATCCAATTATCCCCAGATATATACAGAATTGATGACTCCAAGCAGATTCATTTTTTTTCGACATCAGAAGCAAGTGGCCGCGCCCTCAAGTAGCATAGCTTCGATCTACCAAGGTGTAATGAATTTCTTCGAAAAAAAGATCACCATCAATGAAAGCATCGCCAAAGAAGCACACATCGACAAATGTAATAGTGTCTACAAAGAGATGACTCAGTATAGGATTTGTATTTTAACAATGCATCATCGTCACCTTGAAGTCTATTTTAGAGTCGAGTGAAAAAACTTTCCCAGGATGCTACCAACAAAGAATCCAATTTTGAGGCGAACAATTGAACCAACATCCTTTGAAGGGGAATATACTGTACTGACTCGTAAATAAAAACTCTATCCTACACTCATTTCTATGCATTTCTTGTTTATCATGTCTTGAATCCAACGCCAAATTTTTCCATACCCAAACAACCCCAAACACACACTTATAAATGGTTGTTTTGCATTTTTTTGGATGATTCGACAGGAAACGACAAATGGTTCTGTAACCAAACATCCATTTTAATCAGGTTGTTTGGGGGGTTCAGTCAACATCTCTTAGGTATTCTTAGGCGACGTCTATGGCATACCTCGATCGGACAGGTGGGACAGATGGTGTGACCCATCAATCCCAAACTCCTGAGCAAAGCGAGCAAAGGGTGTGAATGCTCAGAGTGCTTGAATTATATGGGTGTTTCCAAAAATAGGGGTACCCCGAAATCATCCATTTTAATAGGTTTTTCCATTATAAACCATCCATTTTGGGGTACCCCTATTTTTGGAAACACCCATATCTATCCATATCCGGGTGGTGGTTTCTTACATATTTTTTTCTTTTCCCCCCGATCCTTGGGGATTCATGATCCAATTTGACGAGCATATTTTTCAAATGGGTTGGTTCAACCACCAACTAGATATTGATGCGATTTGACTTCGATTTCCAACTCTTCCACCTGTTAAGCGTTAAGTGATGTTGATTTGTTAAAAAATGACTTAAATTAGAGAACTTAAAAGGGATCATGCAGCCAGTGAAAGTAACAGATTCTTTAGTTATGATGAATTTAGGCCAACCAAATTGTCAGCTTCCCCTCAAGGTGAGAACTGAGGATGTTCCGTTACGAGCTCTATGGAAAGAGTTCCAAGAATGCGAGGCGCTGGTGGCCGAAAACGTGGCCGCTGCCAACGCAACGGTGGCGCCAGTAATGCCACGGGTTAGACAAGCAAAGATAGCAAAGTCAGAGAGGCTGCCTTGTATGGTGCAATTGGAGGAACAAGAGAAGAACTTGGTGCAGTTGAATCAGCTGTTACATCAACAACTACCTCAGACACCACCAGGATTGATCCGGGAAGCTGACAAATCTGAGATGTCTGAAATGCCACATATCACACCTCCGATGCTTGGAACACCTTCGAAATCCAGCCCAGAAAGCCAGGCAGGGTGGGGGCAGTCTGTTTGAGGAGTCGTCGTAAGCTAGAAGTTTTAAACATGGTCTATCCGTTGGATGATTTATCACACCGTAAACACCCCTAACACCCTTAAAAACCTTAAAACAAGGTTATTCCCATTTGCAGTAGCAGTTTTGCATCACTTTGCTGGAGCACGGTACCTCATAATTAACAGACCCTGATTCGATGACAGGATGCGGGAACACCGAGTTCATGCTTGAGGCGTTGGCAGATTTTTTCGAACGTTGGGAATTTGCATGTCAAAGCCGATTTTTACACCCATGAAAAGAAGGACAAACCTTGTCATCCTCACTTTTTTAGAATAGTTTTCTTGCATACCTTTCGTTTGTCCTTTCATGTGAGCAGAGATTTTTTTATAGACAAAAGGATTTATCAGGAGGTTGACATTGATCATTGTGGATGTAGGCATTTCCCTTGGGGGCGTAGGCGGGTGTAGGCACATGTACAAGATTATGTGGACGTAGGCAAGCCGTAGGCGAATACGGGAAGCCGAATTTCACAACTAACTTGTCATAAATGTAGAGTCCCGGACATCTGTAAATAGTAGATATTGGCAGCAAAAAACCAAAACTGTAGACGGTTTTTCGCGTAGGCGCGCGTAGGCGTAGCCGTAGGCGAGATGTAGGCGAATTTGGTTATAGCCACGTAGGTGCCCTTCCCCCCATGAAGTTTTTCAAGAAAAACACTTCCCCTTCAACTAGCTAGCATCTCCCGAGGCACACTGAGCTACACATGATCGCGGTTGAGGTCCGGCACGGAACGCTGAACTCGCATGATCGCGGTTGAGGTCCGGCAAGGAACGCTGTGCTCACACGATCGCGGTTGAGGTCCGGCAAGGGACACTGAGCTCTCATCATCGCAGTTGGGGACGAGGAGGGCAAAGAGGAGAAGAGGAGAAGAAGAGGAGGCGGAGGAGAAGACAACTCACATAAAATCTAACAACCCTCACCTGACAGGTGGGGAAAAGCTGCCTGGACTGTAGCCGCGTAGGCATCTTCTTAACAAAGCAACACGCGCGTAGGCCGCGTAGGCAAATTTCCTACAACTTGTGCCCGCGTAGGCTCCCACTGTGGCCGCGTACGCAAGCCGTAGCCCCCGCGTAGGCACCAACAAAATGATAATGCCCCACAATCAAAAAAAATCACAACTCATGTTGTATATACATGCAACATTTATATTAATATACACATGCATATATGTTATAAATANGTAGGCAAATTTCCTACAACTTGTGCCCGCGTAGGCTCCCACTGTGGCCGCGTACGCAAGCCGTAGCCCCCGCGTAGGCACCAACAAAATGATAATGCCCCACAATCAAAAAAAAATCACAACTCATGTTGTATATACATGCAACATTTATATTAATATACACATGCATATATGTTATAAATACAGATACACATAAATTAACACTTACAGCCTTTTGAGATGTTTGAAAAACAATTCGCTCTTAGATGTCTGCAGGTCTATCTCTTGCAGCAACCATCAGCATAGAATGTACCGCTGATATTTGTATGTCGAGTCAAACCCCTTGAACCTGAGACATGGCGACCAATAAGTCTCATTAATAAACACATCTTAAAACTTTGCCTGGACATGTAAGTTTTCCAGGAATTTTGTTAACAAACATAGCAGTTGAAATTTGAAACTCTTTCCAGAGTTTTTTTGTTTGGTGTGTGTGTGTGTGTGTGTGGCCCGGGTGCAATCGTAACAGTCACGGTCGCGTGATGAAAAAACCATGAAAAAGGCTCGGGCATCGCGAAAAACGCCCTTCATTTCCCACTGGAATCCTGGAGGGGGTGCCACACCCGTCATAAATAAAGCTATCAACCCTGGAAGTCAACCACCATTAAAAAAAAAGATGGGTTGGTTTGCTCTTGGATGATGATTTCACCCCCTTACCTAAAATAATGGGTGAACCTCGGTGCCACCAACCTTTTTTGAACTTCACCTCAGGAGGGCCCGCAGCAGATTGTCCCAGCTTCGGGAAGGTCTCACTTGAGGACCCCGTCGACTGTCAGGGCCGTTTAAACGGCCCAAAATGGAGACATTGTTTCAAGTTCTTTGACCGCTGATACTCGTAGCTGTTTGATGCTGTTTGAGATGGTCATTTCGTGGTATTTTAAAGTTTGGATTTGTTGGCCAAAAGTAATATGTTTTGGTTTGTTTTTGGGATGTATCCTCCAGGATTTCGAGTGGAAAAGTAAAGAATTTATAAGAAAGTTTTGCCACACAAAATTGTGATCCGAGCTGACCACTTTGGGCATACATTTGAAGGAATATGATGAAACAAAACAGTTGCAAACGCAAGCAGCACCCAATTCCTTGATGGCAGCTGTGTACAGAAAAAATCGATCAGACGAATCAAGTCCGCCAGTGACTGCTCGACACTTGAGACCTGTAGGGGAGCGCAGGTTGGAGAAAAGATGCAAAGCGAGAGCAGCACCGGAGTGTTTTCTAAGCATCAATGGGAACAGTAGATGATACCAGTCTATAATCATCCATGAATGACAACTGCCAAAGGTTTTGAAAGGATTGTCATCCGAAATTTGATGATCTTGGGGTTGAGTGTTGTACGACCGTCGAGATTTCAAATAACTCACTGACTCACTGTGCCAATTCAAGGCTCAAGTAGCTCGGCGTAACAACGCACACAGCGGAGGAGCCACATCTCTTAACACGACACTTGGAGAAGTAACCTTGTTACCAAGATAAATCCCATTTTTCGACATGCCAATTTTTCGGAGAATCCCCGAAAAACTGTCAAGTTTGCTTGTTCAAGTAATATTTGGCCGAAAAAAACACGGCCACATTGCTGTTTTGTATTTGTAGCCGAGGGTATGGGTTGTGGAATGAGGTTTCAGATCGACGTGAGGCCAGTTGCAACAAAACTTAGAACCTGTTTTCCACACCTCGGCGCACCCAGTTTCGATGATGTTGGCGACGCCCATGGGTTGTTTGGATGGAAAACCTGAAAATTGAAGGCTGGATTTTATAGAATTCCCATAGGGATCCATGGGACTGGTATATTTACCTACATGGATGGTTGATTTTTATGGTAAATGTAGGTGAATATACCATACATGGATGCTATGGGTAATTGACATGTTGCGTTTTCAAACTCGCAGATTCCTGTGGTTGTCGCAGTTGCTGCCACTGGGGTGGATGACAGGTGAGCAGTGATTAATCAATTCACCTGCTGCTTTATATTGATAATGTTTCTTTTGGGTATTGTAGTACCAAATTGTGTAGTACGGCTATGACAAGTAAACCATTTCCCGTATTAGCTCCATGATATGGAATGTTTAACTACATTTACCATAAAATTCCAGTCCCATGGAGCAGTTTATAAGAGTTTTATGATTGAACCAATGTGTCACTGCCATTGCCACGAAGCCATAGGAGGTTTTTACATCTCCGCTGCTGAGATGTTTTCAGATTATCTCTAGGAAGCAGACGACGCTAGTGACGCTAGTAGTGCTAGTATGTTAGAAGAGGTGAGTCAATGCTTAGTAATCCCCTTGTAAATAGGGCTTGAATTTCCAGCTGGAAAAGGGCAAGAAAATCCACCAAAGGATCGATGTACTTCCGGACAGGAGCAGGATTTTTGTCCTAGCTATGATGGAGTATCGGAGGGTAGATCAAAATGTTCTCCCTGCAAACTCAGCTTGCAAGTTCTTTTGAAATTTGGGATCCATGATTATTGATTTAGGTAGTATGCCCAATATACATCAATATAATATATACAATCATGTACAATGTTCCCCTGAACATACATCAATATACAATGATGTACATCAGAAAACCCATAATACCCAGACTCAATATGGATTGATTCATAGCATGTTGTTTAAGACTTACAAATCATGTGTCAAGATTTGTGATATCTCAGTGTCCTTGTCTTTATTTTTCTTTTCCGTGCTTGGCGTGACGATATCACAAGGTGTGATGCTCGAACCTGGCTCGAGCAGTGAAGGATCAACAAATCACGACAGTCCTACAGCAGGAAACGTCTGCGTAGGACCATGCAGAAAGGACGTTGAGTCCTGAGTTTTTTTCGTGATGGCAGATGCCGTGAATCTCCCAGAGCCCAAAGGATTGCCAACGCTTCTTGGGCTTTAAAAAAACGTGGTGTGGGAATTTTTTCGGATTGTTATATGTATACGGGCTTAAAGGGTGGGGATTGTTTGATGGATGGAGGATTCATACTTGGAAAAAAAACAGGGACGAAACTCGAAGCGTTTTATGGATTTCGACTGATCCCAAAGATGAAGGATTGTGATTTTAAAGTGTTTGCGTGCAAAAAAAAGGAGGCAACCATCCGAAACTTAAAAGATTGCATTGACAAATGACAAATGAATGACATTCATTGATGAAACTCATTTTTGGGAGAGTCCATTTTCTGGCAGAGGTTTTCTAGTTGTGGGTTTCTTTTTTCCTTCGCTAAATCCATGTCCTCATTTGCCGTGCTTCGACCATGGCAACTTTCAGGATCTTCAGCCCGGGAAAAGCAGCCAAGAACCTCAAAGAGAAGGCGAGGGATCAGATAGGTCCAGCTTTTTGGAGGCTAGGATCCGTAGAAAGGGATCACAAAAATCAATTAAAATCATTGATATAGGTGATTTGGTTTGAAGTAGTAGTGGTATACCCTTATATAAACGTATAATGCTTATGATACTCATCAGTCGATTTTAGTGGCTACTATAGAACGTTGCCATTTTTCAGTAACTTCGCCAGTGCTTATTCACTTGGAATATCCCCCCAGTGTCACCCAATTGTAGCCACCAGCAAAACGTTGGAAGTTGCCAAGTCTCAAGTCTCCGGAAAATGAACGAATGTCACCTGAAAAGGCCCTTCCAACCAGCATTTTTTTCAGCAAAATATGTTAGTTTTCGGGGGAGTAATAGAAATCTATTAGACAAAAATAGACGACAATCACGCAGCTTTGTTGATGATCTCCCAGGATTCCAGTGACCACCAGTCACCACTTTTTTCCACCTGCGATCATCCCTAGTCACCTAAGTGCCAGGAATGCAAGGGAGATATCATGATGTCTCATCGATTCTTTTTACCGTCGGCATACGAACAAACTATAGTGAAGTCTAATGAAAAAAATCTTTTGTCCAAAACACGGCATTTAATCGGTTCCATTCTATTTGAAAAACAACTTTACACCCCATGTGGGTGTTTCCAAAAATAGGGATACCCCAAAATGGATGGTTTATAATGGAAAGCCTATCAAAATGGAAGATTTGGGGGTACCCCTATTTTCGGAAACACCCATGTCACTTAAAAAAATCCAAGCGAATTTTCGGATCTCCAATTTTTTTGTGAAACGCCCAGGGAGGGATTGATGTGAAACTTATTCTACGCATGAGTACCTTGGGGCGGAACCGCGCTGGTGGTGGTTCCGATGGGTGGTCCAAGATGGAATTTGTTTAATCGAGGTCCGGGAGCTTGTGGACGACACCAACCGATGTAGGACCAACGTATGGTAGCTCCTAAATGAATATTTCGTAGGTAGGAAAAAATACTTGATTCTATCAATTGCTTTCATAAAACAGGGATGAGTTATTTTTTTTTGTGCGACATGTTACAGGATGTTTCTTTTTTGAAGAGCTAGTTGCAAGGAGGGTGCATTGCTTTTGATGGTGGCGTTTGATACGGTGGACAAGTCATCTAGATAATTTTGTCCTGTTGATGAGATGGGATAGAAACATGTACCCTCCAGTAAACTAAGATGCCAATGAAATATCCCAATATCCCCGTGTTTCAATGGGAAATACATCTTCAAATGGGTCCATTCTCCATTGCCATGCTAGTTTACCCGAGGGTATTCAAACAGTCATTCCAGGGGGATATCCGGTTTTGCCCATCCTTGTCCCATCCCTTTCGCCGTTGGATGAAGGTTTCCGGAATCAAAAACTCAAGTTCCTTATGATTGGTGAGTGGTGAATATGAAGGTTGAAACACCACAATGAAGGATGCGGATTTGTATACCTCCCATAAACTAACATGGCTGGCTGGAAACTGGACCATTTGAAGATGTATTTTCTATTGAACACGGGGATATTAGGGATACTTCATTGGCATCTTAGTTTACTGGAGGGTACTGTATATAGCATGCTTGTAGACACATCCCCAAACAACCGTTGCTCAGCACATATGACCAAAGGTCTCGTTTTTGCGCATAGATTTTCGCCTTAAGAAATGTGGCACAGGAAACGTTGGGAAGAAATGTGATGGACATACATGGACATTATGTCTCGCACTTTATATTGAAATGATATGAAATGGTTACCACCCGAAAATTAATATGTCACCTGAAATGGGAGCATTTCAATAGGAAAATAGTATTCCAATCAGCATGTTTCAGGGGGTATTTTGTTTTCGGGTGTGTAAGCTTATTCCTTGAGAGTTTGGGGTCCGAAGATCGTTTTTCAAATCACAGGTCATGAAACAAAAAAGCTTTGTGAACAGACCGTTTTCCACGCGGTTTCTTTAACCTGACAACTCCGGAAAGCGGTGGAATCTATTGAAAAGCAGCGACAGTACATACTGAAAAGAAAAAGTAGAACATTTGAAAGTACGTACCCTCCCGGAAACTGGCAAAGCACCTGCAAATCGATGGATGGAAGACTACTTTCATTCAGAGAAGGCTTCCTAGCAGGGTACTATGTTAGTTTTAGGGTTTGTAGCTGGTAGCTTTCGGGTTGAATGAACTTTCGATAAAATTGCATTTCCTAGTCTGATCAAAAAAACATTGAAATATATATACTGTATATGGCATATGGCGATGTCAGCTGAGGTCACGACACACTTGATATACACACAGTTTTCCTGGGGTTTCAGTTGGTTACCCCAAGAATTTTATTGGAGATTCCTTCAGATATCCCCACAGTTTATAAGGAGGCTCCAATCAACAACTTCCCCTTGAAAACATGTCATTTTTTTTGGGGGGGACCATTAGTTTCAAGACCTGAACATGAGGTAAAGAAGGTATGCCCATTGAGCTGATCGCCAAAGTGCTAGAAATCAGTGTCGCTGCAGTGAAATGGTCGCTGGAGCGTGTGGATGGTGTAGCTGCTCAGGTGAGGGTTGAGGGAGAGGTTGAGACCGGGTAACATCCGGTGGGTTTCTGGGAGAAGATCATCCAGGGAGTTTTCCTTGAAAATTGAAAACATGTCCCTCTGAAAAAGGGACCATAAAAAAGACCATTATATATTGAAAGCACATTTCATCTTGGAGCCATCAAGTTTCAGAGGGGAGGTTTTTTCATATTTTTTCCAGGAACCTGGTCGATTGTTGATTGGACTGTTGACCTCAGCTGAAATATACCGTTTAGGAGAATCCTCTGAAAATGCCGTATACATAACTTGATTCAGGTTTGAACATGCTGTAAATTTGTCGGAATCATGGTATTCTGATCCTCTCCCATGCAAGGACATAGTGTGTCTATACTATATATATATACATATATGTCGAGACAGCCACCTAGCAATCCATCCCGACAAAATCCGGACAGACAGGAGAGCGAAGCCAGTTATGAAGATCCGGAAGAAGCGAAATTGAAAGTAGAAGCCCAGGCCTCTTCCAATAGGATCCATGGGATTGGTATCTTTTCTTCCTACATTTATATACCACAAATTTCAGCCATTCATGTAGGTAAATATACCGTTCGTCCCATGGATTCTATGGGCTTGGTTTTCAAGTTGAACTTCATAAATCCTTCCCAGATTATCACTCCCATCAGTACCATTCCTGGTCTCGGGTGAAACCTCAAAAACAATTTTTGTGCTGCATGGATCTTTGTTGCCCTTCCAAATAAGTCCAGGTCCTTGACAGGAGTTCAGGACCTGTGAAAATCAAAAACAGTTCGAAATACTTTACAGATTCTATACAGTACACCTCCTAGAAGAAAAACATCGTCACTTGAAAAACGGTTGATGATCCTGTCCTTTTTCCTTGTGGTGTCCATCATAAACTCGGTTCACGGGCTGTGTTCCACTTCTTTTTTGGGGTGCTATTGTCCAGTGACTGACAGGTCAACAGCTCTTGACCCTTGTCTAATGCTTTGTGAATCAGGGCAATCCTAGCTACTCCCACCAGAAGATGATGCTTACAAAAATCAATGATTCACAATGATTCACAAATTGTGTGTTTACAGGATATTATTGTACTGAAACCCAATCAAACCCATATTCCTCGAGTTTTTGGTAGTTTTATTGCCTGTAAGGCAGCATAACGTATACCATATATACTTCCAAGCTTTTACCGGGCAGGTGAAGCAGCTCTTGAAAGATCCTCAAGAGTTATGTTGTCCTATTTCGATGCACCTGATGGAAGATCCGGTGATTGCCGCAGATGGCCATACCTACGAGAGATCTTTCATCCTCAAGAGTTTTGAAGTGAAAAATGAAAGTCCTTTGACAAATGCGCCACTACAGACGCTGGTACCATGGCTTCAAAAACAAGAAACGTTGGATTTTTGGGAACGGAAAGTCGTTGTTTTCCTTTGAAAAATGTCCTTTTTGATGACTTAGATCTTGGATCATGACTTTTTCCATGGCCTCCCAGTGGTTGTTCAGAGTGATCAGTGCGTTTAAATCTCCAACACAGATTTGTAACTTGTGACGAAGATCTATTTCTTGGACGAAGCACCAGCCATGAACCATTTGTGATGGAAGAATCAGCATTTCTGAGGTGCTATATCCAAATCAGGATAAGAAGTCCGCTGTCTTGGTGCATAAGGAAAAAGTGGTGGAAGGTGTCCTCTCCATCAGTCAACATTTCCATTGGCAAAATTGTGGGAAGGATGCTTTCCAATTGCTTGATCGAGCCGAAGCCTTTGTGCGACCATTGTTGCCAGATACTTCTGCACAAAAGAAGCTGCTTGCACTTCTGGTTGCGAGGATGAAATTGTTGAAACCTGGCACCAGAGATTCGCTGAATCTCGAAGTCACCTTGTTGCTTCTTGATGGTAAAGATTCTCTTTACATTCGAAAAGTTTTGAGAACCCTTGAAGCTGGTGAAATCAAATCCGTTCTCCGAAAACTTGAAGACAAGGTGCTACTTTTGGTAAAAACCATGATGAGTCCGTACTGTTGCGATCTGGGACTTACTTGGTACAGAGCTGTTGATTTGGAAATGGTTCGTAGGTTTTCCCGTGGCCTGGATGATGATGAACGTTTGCACGTGCTATGGATGTTTTTACATGAAGAATTTTACTACCGTGACCAATCTGCCTTTACCAAAGCCATCGCAGTTGTCCTTATGGCCTTTGTGGAACGCCTGCAGTGGTGTGATGTTCAGTTAGAAAGTCTTGATCAAAAGTTGCTTCTTCAAGTCTGCAGTTATTTGAAGGACCGGAAGGCTGCCATACAAATGGCCAATGATTTTTTTGAGTATGATTTTGGCCTTGCACATGCTGAGTCATGGCCACCGAAAGGCTGTGGTTCCATCATGATGGAGGTAGCTTTTCGCTCCGACGGAGCCGAGAAGATTCGCTTGATCGCCGAAGCATATAAATTGGATGCTGGCCATCCTCGGCTCCGGGCGCGTGCCGTTCAGCACTTACATCGTTTTTTGATGGACAGGGACAGGTCATGTATGGAAGAGAGTGAGGATGAAGTTGGAAAGCTTTATCATGATGCGGAAGGATTGTTCCTGAAGCTTGTACTGGAAGATCGACGGAACAAACTTCCGGAAGATCTGATTCCCCACTTGACTTTGCAAAATGATCTACTGAACTCCCTCTCTCCGGATCAACTTATGCTTTTGACACAGCAGATTGGCAAAATCAGGGGAGCAGATGGATCTCGACTTGCTGTGAAGGCAGCAAAAATGTTTGCCAAACAGTCTGAAGACAAATCACAAGATGCACTTCTTCAAGCTTTTCGTTTGGATCAGAACAATGCTGATGCTGCCAATGGATTGGTGAAAACTGTCGTAGCAATGAAAGAAAAATGTAAAGACCTTGAGAAGCGATGTCAAGATCGTCCCATGGTTTCTTTCGCATGGGATATGTCCACTTTCGACTTCACCAACTTCAAAAAAGGTGATAGGATTATGAGTGATCCTTTGCCACTCTCTACCTGGGGAATCGAGGCACATTTATTTTTCTTTCCTTTGGGAGAAGAAGGATCAGACCGCGGAAAGGCAGCAGTGCACTTGCACTTCAAGAATGTTGCCTATGTTAAAGGCAAAATTCAAGGTGGGATCCAGGTGTCCTTTGACTTTGCCTTGGATCATCCTACAACTTCTTGGGTCCAACCAAATTTCATGGATGAGTCTCGAATAATGGTGCAGAAGGATGCAACTATCACCCTCCACATCTTTGAGATACAACTTTCTCAATCTTCCTGGCGTTTGGTGTCCTGAAGTAAGCGATTCTCACCGAAGAAAGCTGGCTGGTGGTTTCAAATATTTTTTATTTTCACCCCGAACCTTGGGGAAGATTCCCATTTTGACTACAGTAATATTTTTCAAATAGGTTGAAACCACCAACCAGAAAAACTCCAGGGTTCTTCGTTTCGGAAATCCTAAGGGGAACCTTCACTCAAAAATCAAAGCGGGTGGATTCTCTCCTTGCAGAAATGCCGGCCGAACCAAAAACCCCACAAGAAACGAACAATCCTTCAAACACATATACAGTATCAGTTTTGCAGGAAAATCTCGGAATCCTCTGTCCTAATTTGCTTTCAGAAAGTGGAATATACATGAATATGGAAAACTATGGAAAGATTTTAAAATTCACCCGGAAAATTCAACTGGAAAGACCAGTGTCAGGGCAAAGTTTCCTGCTGGTTTTTCAACAGGCAGTTGAGATTCGAGCCTAGACAGGTTGCAGCAGTAAAAGTGTCAGGGGAGATTACCGGAGATTCATGAACTTGAAGTTTCTATCAACCTCATGTTGAGATACTAAAACATCTCATGTGACATTTATCAAGTTGAAGGTGAAGTGTTTCAAAAGAGTTTCCTCTTTTGGAAGTTTGAGACACTTAATTGCTTTGACCAAAAGGTAACGTGCCAAATCCATCATTCCTCGTCAGGTTGCTGATGAGATTCGTCCTTTTGGAGATGAGATGTAGTGGCTCTCCAACTGCATTGACTGCAAAGGCTTCTGAAGGTTTTTTTGGTGCTGCTGGTAATGGACAAGATCAATTGGATGTTTCCGAAAATAGTGGTACCCCCAAATCATCCATTTTAATAGGGTTTTCCCTTATAAACCATTCATTTTGGGGTACCCCTATTTTTGGAAACACCCAATTAGAGATGTACAAAAACCATCAAAAACCAAGCGGTTTTTTGGTTTGCGTCAATGAATCCATTGGAATCTGGCGGAAAATTTCCGAGATGAGATGACGGATTTCTCCAAATGAAACCAAACGAAACACATTGTTTCTGGGCAACTAGCGAGTCCGATCTCAACCTCCAGCTCTTCCTGTAAATGTTGGAGAGGGTTTTGCTGCAAGAATTGGTAGCTCAATGAAGGTTTGTGGAATTATCATCTGACTGAGATTAGTTGCTTCGTTGGTCAAACTGAAACTTTGACGTGGATCAATTGATGATTGCTTGTTTTTGCAGCACCTGGAGATTCTTAGAATGGTATTTTTTGTTTCTATTTTGCTGTTACTATTGCATAGGCGGTGGTTTTCAAATTATTTTGTGTGTTCACCCCCAGGGAAATGGTCATTTTTTGGTTTTTACGAGCATATTTTCGAAACGGGCGGTGAAAAACCACCACCTGCAGTATACCCAATTCATGCTATTTCTCCATGCATCCATCCAGTTGGCAACCTCTCATCATCGCTAAAGCTGAGGTCATGTCCGAATACTTCCGGAAGCTTATCAAGTCTTGATCTCAGAAATTTGTCCTGGGTTTTTTACCCTTTGAATCCCTTTGATGTTGTTTGGGGGGATGAACTTTACCCTGGAAAATCCTGCCCGGCAGGTTCCAGGTGACTGCGTTTTTTTTTAAAGCAAACGTTTCGACAGAGAAAATCTACCGCACCGAGTTGTTTCCCTGAATCTTCCGGTGTGTGGAATTTGTGCCCCCAAAAAACCCACCAAAAAACAGATCTTTTTGGGGCTGAAACTTGATACCCAAACGGAAGGTCTAGGTCGTTGTTTTTGTTTTTGTTTGGGGAATCTGCGAGGTTTGGAAAATAGCATTGGCCGTTGGCCATGAATTGCATGGGAAGCAAAGCTTACAAAAAAGTTGCAAAGGCGTTTTTGAAAGTAAAACCAATGTGAGGCAAACCTTGCACAAAAAAACATCGCAACAAGTCAGCACACAACGTCAATAAAAGATGATGATATCATAATATCGATGTATCATGATGTCACAAGAGTTGAACAAGGTGGTTCAAAGAGAGTGCACAGGGCATCTCAGGCAAAAAAAATGGTTTGCTGCTGCTCAAAAGGGACGTAGGTGACAATATTGTGTTCGTATTCTACCAAACTTTAGACAGGAGCTGTACCGAATCTTTTTCTTGTAAAGCTTCTTGTCATTAGTTTATTCTTCAGAAGCTGACGAATGTCTCCAACTTCATTGAACCCCTCCAAGAAAACAATTTACTCCCGATTTTTTCTCAACCCGTGTTCTACAAACCAAAAATGAATCCTTCAAAAGTCGAGGATACCATTTCCCATGAATATTTCATCCCAAACTTTTTAACCCATACCATTTACACCAATTGGCGGCCTCTTTAAACCAGGGTTTGTGTTGGGAGAGGACGTATGTAAAATAATGTACGTCACAGTTCATGTAACAACTCATGTAACACTTGCAGTTTTGGAGCTTGTAGTTTTGGGCTCATGCTTAATGTGTTCTTCCTGTCATTTCCAGATGAGACATTGTCAGATGAAACCTTTAGATGACGTGTGTGAAAAATCATCTAAGAAATCACGTAACATTTGACCACGGGTGATCATTCTAACTTTCAATCAAGCAGTGTAAGCAGTGCACAAAGAACGTGGAA
>DF239804.1:0-14248 GCA_000507305.1 Breviolum minutum Mf 1.05b.01
GGGGGCAACCCACTACCAAATCAGGGCACATGACCCGACCTGTTTGGGTCGCTTTTGATACTTTTGTCCAAGAAATCCGGTCTACAAAATCCTAATCTTGAGATTTGTAAATCCGACGGTTTTCAAAAATCTTCATCCATGTCTGTTTTTTTGGTAAAAAAAAATCGATGTTCCATTGGTGTTGATTTTATAGAGGGCTGATTTTGTAGAGGCTGGGTCTGCGAATCGTTTTTTTCTACAGCGCACTACTCTTTCTGCACGAGGTTTCAATTTCGCCACTCATAGACTTGAGCATTCATCATGGCAGGTGAGTCATGTTGACGCAACAACATGTGCCCTGCCCATCCCTTCCCTACATAATGCCAAACATGGTGCTACACACCCTCTACAAAATGGTAAACACAGCCAGCTGTATCACTACAGGCCCATGCCATTTCTAAACAACCTCCTCGGATCGTACCCTTTGACGTGGGGCAAGCCAGTTGTCCTTCAACACAAAAGAAGTGCCAACATGGAATCACATGCGCAAGCAATTTCTGCGAGCAAACATCTTAACACAACACAGTCTCTTCCATGAAGGCTCACCCTTAGTGACCGGAAGTACCGTTATGGTGTGGGTGGGGGAGTCATGACAGGACTTCCTCTGTCTAGAGCACCCACCCACCTACCACTTGATAAATGGTATTGCGTTCACAGCGTTCACTTTCATTCAGTGACAACAAGGCATCATGAACAAGTTCAAGAAGCTTCTTGTTGACACTTCACTCACATGCCCAAAAACCTCCACAGATGGTACCTTTTGACGTGGGGCAAGCCAGCTGTCCTTCAACACGAAAAGTGCCAACATGGAATCACATGTGCAAGCGACTTCTGCAAGCAAACATCTTAAGACTACACAGTCTGTCCATGAAGGCTGGTTAAACATGGACAGACATCTTCGTGACTAGCTGCCACGAAGGGGATACTTGGGTGAAACCTTGATGTAACAACGACTCCACTACTAATCGCGAAGGTCCATCCGCAAGATTGCTTATATCCCACAAGTACATAGATCTTCTTGGAATGGCATGGAACAATTCCCTAAGAAGTTCAGACTGTACAGGAACGGGGCTACTCATCGAAATAAGATTTGCTTGAGCAGCTTCATTATCCACGAAGACAAAAGTCCTGATACCATCCAGAGCACCCTCACAAATAGACACCGCTTGCACCGCAGCAAGCAGCTCCAAGGCAGCAATGACTTTCGGAGTGTCTCGTTGCACGAACTCAGAACATCAAAGGCCACCTCCTCTGAGAAAAACTTCTTTCCAGAACTTGGCCCTTGAGAACGCGAAGGAAAACCATGCCAACACCACTCAAAGAACAAAGCCAGAGACCCCGCTCTGGAAGTTATAGTAGCAGTAGCCTTCCTAGCAAAGAGGTCCTTGAGGGATCGAAGGACCAACTCCTCATCGTCAGCGCAGTTGAGCAGCATCCTCCCTGCCGTGGAATTCTCAGGGCAAAGCAGGATCAAGTCTGCCCATTTCATCCGCTCAACCACCCTTTCATCATCTTCGTCACACTTCAGTTGTCATAGACTCGCATCCTGATCTTGTCTTTCTTCTTATCAACGATGGATTGATGAAAGTGGCACTGCGTAAGGTCTTAACTGGTTTCAACCATGGCAGTCCAGGAGGTCCCATCACAGACTGCAGGAACGCGTTCTCTTCCCATGGCAAGTTAGGCAAGGCATCGCTTGGACCTAACGAAAAGGCAGCGTCTACCCCTCTTTGTCATGACAGGACTTCCTCTGTCTAGAGCACCCACCCACCCACCACTTGATAAATGGCATGGCGTTCACAGCGTTCACTTTCATTCAGTGACAACAAGGCATCATGAACAAGTTCAAGAAGCTTCATAAACCTACGGCATCTATACTGTCGCATTTTTTTGTGACGTGCCTATTTTGTGAGTACGGCATGGTTTCCCCCGAAAATTCGAAAATGTCAAGAAACACGCGAAATTCGAAAATTTGAAAGAACCCTCGGAAGTTCGAAAATTCCATCACCCGGAATCCGTCACAAACTGAGGCGTTTAGATATCACAAGACACCCAGCAATGGCCACGAATCAGGCGGAGCAAACCAGAGACAAAGGACAAGACATGAAAGCGCCCCTAGGGCCTATTGAAAAATGCAGCATCCATGTTGCAAAAATACCCCGACGGACGCAACCAGCAAGAGATTCAACCACCGAACACGTGGAAAGTAAGAAAAGCAGATTCTGTGCAATACGATTGCTTAGTATCTATCTATCTATCTATCTATCTGTCTGTCTGTCTGTCTGTCTGTCTGTCTGTCTATCTATCCATCCATCCATCCATCCATCCATCCATTCATCCATCCATCTATCCATCCATCCATTCATCCATCTATCTATACAAGTGCCGTGTGTTGCAACCATCATCTCATCAAAACCTTGAGTTGCTCTGCCAAGTTGCACTGGCATCATATGCACTTAGAGCACCCACACTCCCAGCGGCGATGCTAGCCAAGGCGATGGGGACACAGACGAGACTGACCTCGTCTGCGTTCACACCAAGCCGATGAGAAGGCGAAATTGGGGGATGATTACACCCCGCAAGATTAACATGGAACCTGAGAATACACCCCTGGAAAAGGAAAATCATCTTCCAAACCATCATGTTCAGGTGGGGGGTGTAAGGGACAATGAATGACAATGATGGTGTGTGCCCCCTTGACAAAGCCTTATTTCTTGAGGGGAAACCGTGGGCATTGGGAGGGGGGCCGCTGGGCCCCTTGGATTTCCCCATTCCATTGGCTTGGAGGGTTTTCGGAAGTCAATGGGATTTATCGTCATTTTTTGGCACATCCGAAAGCGAAACATCCAAAAGCACAACCATTCCTTGAAGTAAGCTTCCTGGAGATCTTGAAAAAAAGACGTAGCCAGGCATTTGCAACCTCCCTCTGTTGCAAAAAGATGTTTTGGATCGTTTTAGGGGCATCGATTAGTTGACAACATCTTCATACATGTTGCCATTCAAACTAAAGTTTACACAATATCACTTGCACCAACAAAACTCAAAACCATTGGATGTGAGATGTGAGATTTTCAATGTTTCAATAAACCATTTCACTGTCCCTAGAGTCATACAGGTCATACACAGTACAACTGTCACTCTTAATTTGGATTCAAGGTGCTCCGCGTCCTCGAAGTTGGCTTGGGAAAGCTTGAACTAACTAAAGTGGTCAGGGCCAAAACATTGGACACCTGCACTGGGCAACGAGCAAAAGGGGATTGACTTGGAAAGAAACAACAGAAAACAACAACATTGAGTAGCGAAACAAACTGAACAAATGTTCAAAACTTGCAAACATGAACACCATGTATATATGCACACTGTACTAGCACAAGTATGTCTTTATTACATAATATAATACAGTATAATATATATATATATATATCAATATATATATATACAGTATATGTATATGAATATATTTCTTTATATTTACAGTACGCATCTTTACCGAGATTTCTTGAGTAAGCTTACCTTCATCAGAACACCCCCACCGGGTGGTGTTTGTCCGAGGCATGCAACGAACGCTGCTGGTCCACATAATGACGGTCACGTGACATGATTCCGTGAAGGCTTGGAGAAATTACCAAAAAACCCTGGAAAATCAACATGTTGGCCCTCAAAAAACAGAGGTTTGGAAGATGATGATCCTAGTGATTTTCTGGGACTGAAAAACCACCCGAAACAAATGTTGCCAACATATTCTGTGAAGGTCAACCCATCCCACTAGATCCACTGAACGGATGTTGCCAACATTTCTGATTCACAGGTTCGCTGAATTTTTCATTGAAACCTTGGGAAATGCTGCAATGATTTGGGATTCATTGCTGATTGATACCCTCCAGGGGATTAACATATCCCACCTTGGGAAAAGGAAAATCATCTTCAAAATGCCATTTTTGGGGGATATGTTAGTTTCCTGGAGGGTATTCATTCTATCACTTTGATATATCTTTTCGCATTTCATACTCCTTGGATATGTTTTTCATTGCTTCTTTGAATTTTCCAATCAGCTATCAACGAATCACCCAATGTTACAACCAATGACACTATAAAATACGATGGCCTCTTCACCTAGAGAGGCAACGCCCCAAGCTACAGCTAAGGACATCTTCAGCTCTGTGATGGTAAAGAGAAAAGTGCCCACAGCACATGTCATATAACCTCCAAATCGCAACGAATCACATGGATCGGCATGGAATTGTCATAGTTATCCACGAGTAGATTGAAGATGCAAATGGAATGAAGTATTTCTGTAAAAAAAACAAAACCGAATCTGAAAATTGAGATTGTATAATGTTCAATCTATCAGTATGATTATATCGATCCAGTATTCCGTCGATTTGTGATCTTTCAAACCCGTTTTCCAATGGGCCAAACAAAAACATTCAGGACCTGAAGAGGTGCCAAATTCCATTCTAAATGATATCGGTGTTAAATCCACAAACCTTTATAGACTTTAAGCATTTTTCCATCATCCTAAGTGGATTCTAACATGATTTCAACTGATCAAGAAATTCTCTTCAAACCAATTTCGCCAGGAAGCCACCAAGAAGTGCTGCTAGTGTCCCCAAGTGCTTTGACGCAGAAGCCGCTAAAAGCCCACCCAAGATCTTGCCTTGGAGGAGCACCCTGGAGGAGGAAAAAAACAGATTGCTACCGTAGTGAGATTCCCCAATGCCGGTCCCAACATTTGCAACCGAAGTTGCAAACAAACTTCACGTTGGAAATGACCGTTCTGGTTTCTCGCTTGGAGATCGTCTGCAGAAACTTCATGCCCCATGCATCGTTGCCCTCAAGCACCAAGGGGGTCAAGGGGGATTCACCTTACAATTTGACATCACCAGGATGTCGGTAAAGGAATTTTATGGATTTGCCAAGATGCTTGTTGACAAAGACGATGAAAGAACTGATTTGCCACCTGGGATGTGCTTCAAAAACTCAAGCCTTGTTGTACAATACATGACGATTCAACGGGAAGACTGTAGAATGATTAGTGATGATTGGTGATTGATATTGATTGATAGGCTTCCTGAAATGCCTTATGATTGCAGCTGTCCCTCCCATAACATGAGGCCAAGTTGCTAAAACCAGAAGGATCTTGCGCATTGGTGGTTGCAGTAATGACCGGAAGGGTTTCGAGGGAATGTCTGGCAAAACGCGAAACGGGCAAACCGATCTGCCAAACGGTATAAAATCTAAGAGCTGTTCCAGATGCATCTTACAATGCTGCACTGCGATTGGGCCAATATTGTTCCCCTTTCTCAAATTTAGGGAGGTCCCTTCATACACCTTGAAAACTACAGCTATGAACAGGGGAGACATCAGAATCATTTTAGTAGAAACCTGGCACTCTTGATGGTTCAGAAATCCCATTCCCAACCACCATTTGGATGTTTTTTTGTTGACTCTGTAAATAATGGTGGATAACCCTACCAACCTCAGCTGGTGAGTTTGCCGTCAACAGTTTCTGTGGCCTCCCCTCGACCAAAACTGGGCCTTCAGGTGCTTCCAAGCTCTCAGGGCAAAACGTTGGAGAAAGCATCAGTAATGCTGTGACCACACCAGGCACCTATCACCGTGGGGCCGTTTCGGCCGGACCCATGGAATGTCGGGTTCCTCCATCTTTTTGTTTGGATCAAGAATTTTGAAGCCCTACCTAGAGGGAAAAGCAAACTATATCTAAATCTAAATCCAATATAAATTCCAATCAAGAGATGATATATTGCCATTCTGAAGTGAATCACCGATTTTTGTTGGAAACCCTTCTGGTCAAACCCTGCGTGGCAACGAATCTGGGATAGCAAATCGATTGTTCGGTGTGAACCCCGAGTTGCACCACCAGGATGGCATGCAGCTGCTGCCACTTGGGCCAGAATAACGCACAAATCGTGAGTGCCATGCCACCCAGTTGCAGCTGAATATGAACGATGCCTTAAGGGTGTCCACATGAGCCGTGTAACATGCTTTGACCTATTAGAAACATACAGTAACATGTGTGAGCACACCCAAGCAAACAAACACACAAACAAACAGAAACGGACTAAAACGAAAATGATGAAACAAAAGGAAGCACAAACAAAGAGACGAAAACTAACATGAAGAAACAATCAACAAAACAAATAAACAAACACATCCAAACAAAAGCAAATCAAGTTGAAACAAAAGAAAACCCAAAACTGAAAAAAATACCTGCAAGCATAGTCATAGTCTTTTCCCGAGATGCACAGCATGGCATCTCTGCACTTCATGGGCATGATCTCATTCAAATAGACCTGACTGCTCTGGCCGCACCACAAATCGGTGAAGATTCACGGCGGGAAAAAGGCCAAAATAATGGAAAAGTATCGAATGTCATATTAATGTACATTCTTTTTTCGCATGCAGCAATTATCATCCTTCTATCACCATTGTAGTCCAATTCAGCTATATAATGAAGCGGTGTGTTGATACACGCGTTATTTTTTCCCGGTGCAGGATTGGACCATCACTGGGTTCGTCTGTGGGACCCGTACCTTGCCACCAATGATTGCTCCTCCACTGCAAATCGCCTGTCATTGGGTTGAAGAAAATGAAAGACATCCAACTACAACCCCCCAAGTTGAAACCATTGCTTCGGCCCCTCAAAAATAAGCGTAGGTGGTATCCCCAACAGCAAGGAGGTTTGCATGTTTAAAGTGGACATTAATTATCACCTTGTCTTTGCCCTTGCTGTATTGATTCTCAATGTAAAACCTGAAGCAAGCATTGTGGCAAAGTACAAAAGCATAGTTTCAAAATACAAACGTATAGTTTACAAAGCACAAAAGTACTCGTTCAAAGTACAAAAATATACTTTCAAAGTACAAAATTATACTTGAGAGGTACAAAAGTATACAATAAAAGTATACTTTCGAAGCACAAAAGTATACTTTCCAAGTACAAAAGTATACTTTCGAAGTACAAAAGTATTCTTTTTAAGTACAAAAGTATACTGTCCAGGTACAAAAGTTTACTTTCAATTTTACAAAATACACGTTCAAAGTACAAAAGTATACTTTCCAAGTACAAAAGTATACTTTCAATTTTACAAAATATACTTTCCAAGTACAAAAGTTTACTTTCAATTTTACAAAATATACTTTCAAAGTACAAAGTAACTTTCGGAACCTTGGGAACGCTTCTTAAATACCTCAGGTTCCCGGAACCAGGTTCCCAGATCCCGTTCCGTCCAAACCTCAGGAACAGGACCTAACCCGTCGAACAACGAAACCTTCGAAACCTCGGGCACCCAACCTTCTGAACCCAGAACCTTTGCAATGCCTCGGGTCGGGAGGAGCCCGGTTTCCCGGAACCGGTTCCCGGAACCTGGTTCTTTCCGGGAACGGCCCCAGCTCGCCCAGAAGACACCGAAATCTATATTGTGCAAAGACCCCATAGCATTCTGCTGTTGGGGAAAAAGGCGAAATCTCCACTTCCAACCATCATTTTTTGTTACCCGGAGAGACCTGTTAAAAATGGACGTAATTGAATGAGATTTATCTATAGCCAAACTCGGGTTCCTGCAAGCCTGACAACACCGAAGATGAGCAAGCGCCATGGTAAAGGACCATGAGCCAGGCGCCTCGAGGGCAATACAAGAAAACCTATGCACATTTGGATACGTAGATAGCTGCATGTATGCATGTTCCCGTATTTGTATATATATATATATATCTATATATGTGTATAATAATATATAATATATATATATATATGCAAATATGCTATCTGTATCTGAATGTGAATGATAAATAAGATGTCGTACTAATAGTTCATACATTTATCACTCTTGTAGCGCTCACAGTTGACATACCGGATCATATCACATTCTTTGGAAATGTATCACGTTACATGATGCACATGCTAATCCCCCTCTTCACAGACTCACATTCGAGACGAGTAGTTGTAATTGATTTCAGTCTGATTTCATACGTTCCCCGGAACCGCAGGGTCATCAATACTGGTTAAAATGTGCAAATTTTGTGATGGTAGATTCTCCACTTACGCAAGAAAAAAGGTTTGAATCGTTTGTGGTTTGGGTTGTTTGGGTTGTTTGGAAACCGTTTCAAATCTCCTAAATTTGAAGATTTCAAACTCGATGCGCGTTAATTATATGAGCGACTCGTGCCAAATACGGCACTTTTGCCAAAGTTGCAACCGCCTTGGACACTTCGGATATGACAGTAGAAGGGTCATCAAATGAAATCCTGGTTGGTGTTTAATAGTACACACATATCATATCTACTATTCATTGTTCAGGGATATATGACATATATAATAATATAGAATTTTACAGCCTCACCTATCATATTTAGGTAGTTTTTCCTACACAGGCTGGGCAATCAAATAAAATAAACCTGGTTGTTGTTACTGCTCACAGAAATGAAGCCTCAGATTTCAAAGTGGCAAGACTGAATCCAATTCAGCGGCAGCTTGGCAGAGTACTGGTAGACTTGCACACAAAATCAATGTTGGTCGCCTTCCCAACTTGTCCTTGGTTTAGGGGTGTTGAGGTTCCCGGTTCCCAAAAAAAAAGGAACCCTCCAAGCATATCCAGTAGAAAAAACACAGGAGATTCTGTTGTGATTGTATCTGGTTGTCATCTAGATATTCCCAATTCTCCAGCCCTTACACCGTTAGATCCGTTATCGTCAGACTGAATAGTGACGATCCAGGGCCGTGGGGTTATACGGATACCCTCGATGCTGAACGATCTGCCAAGTGTCCAAAAGGATTCCCGTGATCACAGGCCCAATACAATAACCCATAGCAAAACCAGAAGCCAAAAAACCCTCCTGCCGCAAATCCAACATTTGCGAAGCTGCAATGTCCTGCAACTCTGCAGATGAATTCACCAACCTGGGGTTCCCCCGGCTGCAATTTTTCTGTCACCGAAAAACGTCACGAAAATGGAAATCAAGCATTTTTTTCAATGTCCTTGAGAGTCCAGGCCACGCAAGCGTTATTCATGCCAACGCAAAGCCATAAACAACAAACGCAAAGGAAAATCGCATAGGGTCGGACCGTCCTGGTTTGCACAAAAACGAGACTGGAGTATACACTGCCGATTACAAGAAAGACTTGCAATCTCCAAAGGCATGAATGAAACCTGTCATCTGTTGTCACCTGACATCCAGCTATCATCTCAATGAGAGCTGTGCAATTTTGCTATCCGGGCCTGAATGTAAGAAGCCCACGAAGCTGTGCTCCGCCAAGTCTTTACAAGAAAAGGTATACAGTAGATACTGTATAACTATACTGTAGATACTGCGTTGAAGCATCCGATTCTCTACAAGCAAGATGCATCTACTGCTACAGGCTTTGTAAGAGCTAGTCGCGCCTCGTGAGAATTCCATACGAGAGCGACAAACAAAGNTTGAAAGACTAGCTGCCATGGAGCTAAAGCCTGTCGAAAAGCAAAGCATGGCTTGGAAACTGTACAAAAGAAAAAGGCACAAGTTTGTAGATCTCGACCTCGTGGTGAGTCTTTCAGCCACAGGCATCAAACATCCACATGCCACATCTCCACCGACGTCTCGTACGGAACATAGAAAGGGTTCTCCATTCTTTCAACTTTGGCTTCCTCCAGGGTGTTGATCCATGGATGGCCGCCACGTGTGGTAGCAACATGTTCAGATGCGATGTTGTGCCCCAGATTCCAATACCTGGCATGTTCTTCACCATCTGTGCTCTTTGGCGGCAGGCCCACCGTTGAGAGAACTCCAATCGTGAAGAAACCGCGGCAGTCATTGCACCAAAAGTTCTCTGAAAGATGGCTTGCTAAAGCTTCTGAAGCAGCAACAGCCTGGCTGGGCATTGGTGATGGTTGGTTGTGCATCACGAAATGAATCAGGCTCCACAGAAGGTTTGGTCGGTGGCTCCAAGAACCCACCATGGCCAAAGCCTTGGAGATGCGACCGTCTCGCTTGGCACCAGCTGCACACTCTTCAGGGCTCAAGGCTGTCAAATCCACGTCTGTCTGGCTCCACATGTGCCGATAGAGCTCCTTCAAGGAGGGATATTCTCCAACCAGGTGCCTTGGCCAAAGTGCTCCGAAGATGTTGTGTGTGATGTCCCTGGCCTCCTTGGTAAACACAGCGAATGGCCCCGTCCAATACTTGCAAGTCATGGGTGAAGCCACCTCACTGGGGAAAAGCAGGAAGGCTGTCTGCAAAGACTCAATGGCCCACTCTCGGCTCATCCCGCGCACCTTCATGTTTGTTCGAGGGCACCGGGAGCTGTCCCACCATGGTCCAGCATAGCACACGTCGCGGGGGCGAGCCTTAACGCAGGTGGAGGGCAACACATCAAACTTGGGGCCAGTGCAAACCAAGCCGGGCGCACACGCCAAGGGTCGCTCCATAGTTCCACCGTTGGGGTATGTGGCTTCATCTGTGGGTGCACGTCGCACGAAGGCATTGGCAAAAGGCCCATGCGTTGGCAAGGTTGGAATGCAGCTCTCACCTTCACGACGATACTTCACGCAGCGCCCGTGGGATGGCTTCCAAATCTCATCCTCAGAGATGCCATGCAGCTCAATACCACTGGCCACACCAACGGTGGAGCTGCCACAGATTGCATCACGGGTCAGCTTCAAGGCTTCCACTGTCGCATTGTCAACGTTGCCCTGAGCTTCAAGCTCTTCAATTTCCTGCATGTAGGCCTGCCCGCACTGCTCAAAGTTTGGTGTGTGACCATTCTTGCCCATTGCCCAAGGACCCCACCTCTCATGCGTGATGACCATGCACCACTCATCGGCGGCACAAGCGGTTCGGTCCCTGTAGCAGTCCACGACTTGTGGACTTGGGCACTGCCAATTGTCGCATGTCATCTTGATGAGGTCTCCCTTTGCGGCCGCATGGGCACGACCATTGTAGACATAGGTGAGGGTCATGGATGCCTTGCTGCAGCCTGCCAGGAAAGGGTTGGCAAACCACATGGGCCCCGCTTGACCATTGTAGCGTTCACGGCCGCACCAAGGCCATCTGGAGGTCTCGTTGGTCTCATTGGATGACAGCGTCAGCCTCCGCACAGCGAGGGCCTTCACTGCTTCCATGCCCTGCAAACTTCGGGCTCTGCGGACAGCAGGAGTTGCCAAAGCCCAGTACTCACTTGGCGATGCCAAGGAAGTTGTCAGGGAGGCCACCAAACACAACAACGACATCATGACGGACAGAAAAGGCCCGCAGAATCCGCAAGGATGGTTTCTGAAACACTCAGCCCAGACTTGAACCCAAAATGTCTAAGAATTGTTTTTTTTCCGACTTTGATGTTGCATTGGGCCGGTGGATGAATGAATCAGAAAAATGCTCAGAAACTGCGTGGATTGGAAGAGTTTTTACATACTGTAATCACTGGAGACAGCAGCACACCAACAAAACAGGAACTTGCAGTGTCTTCAACATGTCGTTCATTTGCAGCCGTTGGCACCTTGTTGCTGGCAGAGCTTTTGGCAAAGAAGCCATCTCTGCCACTTCTCCATGCTGAGCACAGCTTGATTGCAGCATCTTGCTCGGAATTCCATGGCTTTCCGACCAATTTTTTCTTCAGGAAATGCCTTACTTGGCTGATACCTGGTCGTAGTAAATTCTCGTAGCTTGCAACAGTTTTAAGCCAACATGCTGGCATGCCATTTACCCCTACTTTAGGTTGGGTTTTTTTCTACCCCAGCACCAACCGTAACAAACCCTCAAAGGCGCAGAATCGTTCAGCTGGTGGCTGAGAGGTTTCTATCCTTCACCCAAAGGGTTTGTTTTTCCGTAGGTCCAAATGTCAGCAGGTGAGCCACGAAAAAAAAAAAACACCTACTTTCCATTAAAACTGGTTGGTTCATGTGGATCCTTATAATGGTTTATTATAATCCCTATATAATTTTGTAGTATAATCCGCTATATAACCCAACCAACCCCAGGTTTTTTTTCTTTCGTGGCAGAGTGGGTGGTTTTTGGACTTGGATGATGACTCTAAGAATGTAAAAACAAAATGCGTGGAAAGTGTCATCCCTCTTTTTTCGGATTTTCGTTTCCTTGAGCCATTTAATTGGCCAGTTGTCAGCCGATGGGTTTTAAACATCCGAACTTTTTTGTGATAAATCTGACAGCAGTCACGAATCTCTAGGTGTCTGGCCAACCACTGACCTGCTGGATCTGCGTTGTCTAGCCTTTTTGCAGGTTGAAAGTTGTAGAATTACAAAGGAGTAGCAGAAAAAAATCCACAAAAGTTCAATCTCTCGAACTGAAACTGCAACTGCTTGAGGTGGTTTTCAATCAGTTCTGGGGCATCTGAATTCCAACATCAGTTCTCAGCATATCTGGGCAAACCGTTTATCTTATTTCCCCAACTCGGAAAGCTCGAGAGAAAGGGAATTCCCTATAAACTAAGTGATGGTGTCAACCTGACATGTGATTAGAAAAAATATGCCCAATCCGGGATTGTGCAAAGATACAAATTCAAAAATACAGATGTAGACATATTTACATAGAGATTTGATTTCAGATTCTGAAATGGGTAACCTCTGTGTATATGTACAAATATTTTGCACAAATATATATACTACATCAATAGTGGCATAAAAAATTATTGCTGTAATTACTCTGAAATCATATGAACACAACTGACAGGAGACCAACTTTTTCTTGGATTACCTCTAGCCATGCATTTTCTGGAAGGTAGGCATCTGTCATCTGAAAACTACACTTACCGTGGCCTCTCTCCGTGCTTGAAGCCGTGCGGTGGCAATGCCAACAGCCTTTCAAGGGCTGTGCCCATCCATTGCCCCGGAAAAACTTCCACTCCAATTGTGCAAAAAACTGCCAAACAAAAAATGGATGCCCTTGCAGTTTCCCATTCACAAGTAAGTCAAACCTCAATGAAGCGGCCGGGAAAGTTCTTGACCTGGGTTCTTGATGACCTGTATAATCTTGACCTCTTGAGAACGACAAACAAACAACCAATCGGCCGGGTCTTTCGGCGGCGGAAACTCTTCCCATTGCGTGCACCTCTTCCATCTGTGCAAAACCCAGCTCATAGTAAGGATAGAAGTAGAAATTCCGAAAGCCTGCAACATCACGAAAAGAGATCCCCCCCAAAAAAAGCTGACAAAACTCTTAAACCCCACTAAAAAGGGATACAAATGTTTTTTCAGAACAACAGCATTGACCTATCAATAAACAGCTGCAACACAACATGTTCATTATCAAAGCCATAAGCTGAGGCTGATACCAAAAAAGCCACCATCACGTGACTGCCTGGAGAATGATTCAATGATCTTGCAGAAAATGTCCAATGTTAAGAACATTCAAGAGCATTTTAAGAACTCATCTTGTTTCCCTTCAAACAATGGAATTCTTCGCCATCAATTCCTTTTCAGCAAGTGGAAAAAGTACATTCACAACTGTCAATCACAAAGAAGCAAGGCTACTCCCAAGGCACTTAACATCTAGTAACATGTGAGTCTCAACAAATAACCCCCAACCCCCTTTCTTGCACCTGATGATCCGGCTGGTTGGAGGCAATAGCTGTGCATGAGCCTCAGAAATTTCACAGCGAGGTGCTGCTTTGGGAAACCCTTCGGAGGCATTTTCTGAGGTGACCACCCGGATGGAGAAATCCACATCCAATGTCGCTGGAAAGTTTCCTGGTGGGCCAACAAAAATCACCGAAATTGAATGGGGTGAATTTCTGGAACAAAAATGGAACATGTTTTGTGTTTTCAAAATTTTGTCTGTGCTGTTCGTCTGGTAACTTATATCCAGACATACCCAAACATTCATAATTTCCTGAGATGTGGAATTGTTTTGTGGATGTGAGAAATTTGATTTGCCGCTTCTGTAAACGGCACTTCTGTTTGGTGCTCCTTCTGCGTCTGCAGAATTGAAAACCACTGCCTGGGAGCATCACATGTTTCTACCGAGAAAGCATCCTGAAGATCGTCAGATGAAGGGTTTTTCATAGCAAAGGGTGGATATGTGTATTACCTGTTGTATAGACTGTATAGATATATAAAATGTATTACCTAATATAATTGTCATATATCCACTATCACTCAGCCTTAAAACTAAATTATCCCGGCAAAAGACCCCAAACAGTGTAAAAACGACATGCAATGTATATGTGACCACTCATTCTATGTGAGCACTCTATGTGTGAC
>DF239804.1:15002-35793 GCA_000507305.1 Breviolum minutum Mf 1.05b.01
CACTCTATGTGAGCACTCTATGTGTGGCCACTCTATGTGTGACCATTCTATGGGAGTACTCTATGTGAGCACTCTATGTGTGAGCACTCTATGTGAGCACTCTATGTGTGAGCACTCTATGTGTGGCCACTCTAATTGTGACCACTCTGTGGGAGCGCTCTATGTGTGGCCACTCTATGTGAGCACTCTATGTGGGACCCCTCTATGTGAGTACTCTATGTGTGGCCACTCTATGTGAGCACTCTATGAATTACCACGAAAAATGAACATCAGTTCTTGACCCGGATGTTGCAGAGCACCGAAAAGAACGAAAATTACCACGAAAAATGAACATCAGTTCTTGGGCTGGATGTTGCAGCGCCAAAAACGTCAAAAAAGCCCGAGTTTTATTGTAAAAACACCGGTCAAGAGCATTGGAGAACACCGAAAAGTACGAGAATTACCACGAAAAATGAACATAGAAGAAGTTGAAGAGCCGAAAATACGAAAATTTACAGACGAAACCCGTTTTAGACCCTTTCAAGAGCACCGCAGAACACCGAAAAGTACGAGAATTACCACGAAAAATGAACATCGAAGAAGTTGAGAAGCCGGAAACTACGAAAATTTACAGACAAAACCCGTGCGCGTCGGTCGCGGCCACCCGGAAACTACGAAAATTCACAGACGAAACGAACATGCAAGCACGAAACCACGAAAATAGCGATGAATTCCGTCCAACACCTCTCCGGCACCTCGATCTAGACACCCCGGCCTTTTACCACTACCGTAAGAACCCCAAGTGTTACCACACTGTTTGGGGAAAAAAGAAACTTCGAAGCTGCACATCCCAAGACCTCCGAAGCTCGGGGCCCCTGAGCGCTCCGGCGAGAAGGACATCATCCGGTTGTCGTCGAGCAAAGTCCTGGAGACTAAGACCTACTCCCCCGAAAACTAACATGGACCCTGAAAATCACCGCTGTGAAAAGGAAATATCATCTTCCGAAGCTTCATTTTGGGTTCCATGTTACAGTAGCTTTTAGGGATGTGTAAGATCTGTGGCAACAGATCAACCCACCAGCTGAAGCCACACTGCCCAAAAAGAAACCAAACTTGCCACTGAAGGGAGACTCCACGACCTCTCTGGGGAGAAAGCAATCCATGGAAAGATCCCAGATTTCCAAAAGAAGCCTTCGCAATGATTTGATTGATTGATTTGTAAAAAATATATGTTATATGTCCGACATGTCCGAAATATCTGGAAAAACTGTGCTAAGGAACCATGTTGTCATGCCAAGGGCCAGGGGAAGGCTATACCAGCACAGCTGGGTAGGGGACCCGTCATCTCCTGAACCGCCTCAGCAGACTCCATAAAGAGCAAGTCGTCCTGGCCGATTCAAGGTCCAATGGCTGTCTTCTTCGGCTGCATCGACTGTCCGCTTTTTTGGGGGGGAGGGTGATTTGTGGCCAAAAAAACAAAGAGCTTTCTGATATTTTTCTTCAAGGGATTGCTTGGAGTGACTAGATTACATAAATCTTAACAAATTACTACCAATTTATGGGTTTTTGCTGTTGTCAAGTAGGTCTCATGGTTGGGGGCGTTCAGGAAATTGTGGTATGAATTGCTGTCCTCAAATAGTTGGAGAGCGCTGCTAGCGGACATGCCCCGTACCAACCTCGGAAGACGCTTGGATTATCTGATTATCATACTGCTTGGTGTAACAACAAGAACATATTCCAACATGTTCTACTAGAAAATAAACCTTACAAAATGAAAACAGGAAGAAAAATCATTCAAAAAGAAAGAACTCTACAAAGAATGCTCGCCATGCTCAGCGAGAACAGCTAAACGTGAGCATCAGTCCAAAAATGCTCACACAGCAAGGGCACTCAATTCAAGGATTTCCCCAAACAGGACGACGCCCCGACACACTCTCGGGTTCCAGCTGCTACCCCCGAGACACTCGAAAAAACTGCCTATCGTCTAGCGTGATCAGTGATCCAGAAACACTGGTTAGTATAGATTGATGGCAATCTCCCACTAAACATGTCAATGTGATACTCCGAATGTTCACTCTTAGTTGCAGAGGGATGACTGCAAGTTATGGCGGGAAAAAAAACGGCCAGATTTTCAACTGGATGATTTCCATGGGTTTTTAAGGGTCCAATAATGGCCAGGGTCATTGATTGCGGCTGAGTTCTCCCAACGGACATTGCAGAAACAAGCCTGGCAAGCCTGGAAAGTCGGAGTGGGTCATGTGGTGCAGCAATGACAAAACAGCTGGTAGGGGGTCACAAAAATGGGAGTTTTCACTCCAATACATCTATTTGGTAAAGTTTAGAGTTTGCTTTTTGCACCTCCCAAAAGTTCCATCTTTGATACTGGACTCCATCTTTCCATTCCGGTGGTGTAGGCTTCAAAAAAGATTCATCTTAAATAAACTCGTTTCGCAAAGAGCCTCTAAACCGTGTGTGTTCGATATCCGTTGCATCAAGGAAAGCTTTAGGCAATCCAAAACCAAATCTATCCTATCTCGTTATACTGGTTGATTAATGCGGTTCGACAGATTGGCAATGGATCAAAATCCTCTTTATATATGGTAGTATAGGTTTTTGATGGAGTTTTTGGCTCGCTTGCATTTGCAAAAAAACTTCCAGGTTCATAAATGGTGTGCAAGAATCGAAATCCATTCTCCCTGTCCCAAGATGCAATGTTTGCTTCAATCTTACAATGCTCCAAGTCTTATCACTGTGATACCCTTGATCCCAATCACCAAAAGCCAATCTCATTTCGCTTGCCAGTGACCTTCCACAATGTTTGTCTTTCTCCCACTTGTGCTGTCCTGGATCGTGGACCACAGAGCCGAAATCTAGATAAACAACTCAGAACCTGCTACTAAAGTGGTGGTTTCAATCCATCTGAAAAATATGAGTCGAATTGGAAATCTTCCCCAATTTTTGGGGTGAAAATAAAAAAAATTGAGTTGCCACCACCTAGCCCATGTTTTTGTTCTCTCTTTTTCCCCGACAGCTTCCCTTATCTCACTCCGGAGAATTTTCCGGACTCCTCCACGGCACTCAATAGAGCTTCCACCGTCAACATGTCGATCCTTGGAAGATTTCACGGCTCCGTGGTGCGATCCGTTGTGAGCCAGAAATATGACCTGTAAATCTGTTGTTGATGCGACACTCCAAATATACGTAGTGATATTTACCAAAAAACTCAAATGCTGAAAATCCGCCATCCACAAGATACAACGTGACAACAACAAGAACAAAGAAATCTATAACTTTATCAAACGATACCAATAGTACAACCACCACACACTTTATACTTGCCGAACCATCATTGGATATCATTGGATCGCATTGCAACTTTGGGCCCCTTGCAACTCTTTCACCTCCCCTTTGTACGGGGCAACCAGCACTTTGCGGCCTCACTTTGGGTGGTTTTCGTCCGGAATTTTCAGAGATCTTGGAACTTGGAACCCGAAAATGGGAGGGTTTTCGTCGAATCATAGGACATTCCCGCCACGGTCGAAGCGGTTTTTGGCAGCATTTGTAAAATTGTTCAGGCCTCAACTAATAGAGGCTCTTAGAGACATAACATGCCTTGAGTCGTCGAAATAAAACTTCGGGAACCTGCTCAATCTATGAATATCCAGTTTTTCCTTTCACTTGGTTAATCCGGTCAAATTGATCTGGGATTGTGGTATAAAAAATGAGGGCGGACAATTTTTCCAAACATTTCCAACATTTGGGTTTGGCCATCATTTCATGTCGTTGCTTTTTTTTGTATCCTGATAAATTGTCCTTTAAAGCAGCGATTACCAGACCTGATGTCCCAGCTGGGCTTCCGGAACGCCCAAGATAGTCTCGGATGTAGTCGGCCTCGAACCAATGGATTTTCTAGGCGCCAATTTTGGGCCAAAATTCAGTTCAAAGGATTACGGTTCCCTTGCGAAGCGCCGGTACTTAAAGTTTATGAATGACGAGATTTATTCAAAAAGTCGTTTTTTCGTCGTTTCAGATCAACATTATGTTAGTTCATTCCGCAAGATCCATGAAAAAACTCTCAGAACTTGTGTCCTACTTGTTTGAAACGAACTTCATCAGAAAATTACGGAGCAAAGCAACAAATAAAATAAACTTGGAGAACACTACTTGGGCATACGTAGTTGTTTCTGATCGAGTGAGGTTAAGTCAAGTCAAGTCAGTCAGGTCAGGACAAGTCAAGTCAAGTCAAGTCAAATAAGAAAGAAAGAAATCATCAATTGACTATCAAATGGATACATACAGAACTAAACACCAGTAAACAGACAACACCCTGTTTTCCGGCCTGTTCCTGCAAGCGCCTGCCACCTCTTCCTCTGCGTCGCCTTCCATCGCTATTGCCGCTATTCGCCAATCTTGGCTCGAAGGGCCTTGGGTATCCCATCTGATGCATGGTATCTCTACAAGTCCACACTACGGGGACTTTTAAACCGCCAATTGGCTTACTACTATACAATAGGTAGATGAGAAAATTCAAGAGGATGAGCCCAGTAGAAAAGATCCAGTGATCCATTGGAAATTTGCCAAAAAAAAAGTCAAAGCCTATTGCAAAGCTGGATCTATTCTCCAGAACTCTTTCTTGATATACCTTGAATATCCGAATATCCTTGAGTCCTACCACTTAATAAGCAAAACAAAAATATCTTGAGTTGTGTCCTCAGCACCCTGCACATCATTGCAACGAGGAAGTTCCAACGATTTGAGCAACTCCTGCGATGTGCGACATTGGAAGCTCAAACATCTCAATAGAATCAGAAAATTCATTCACTGCAAAAATACGTGCCTTTGCAGTATGTATAATAATGATAATATACAGAATATGAAGCGTTCTTTTTTAAAGTAAATGGTGGTAACTCACATACATTTTAGATCATTACATTTATACACTACCAATCTTGGGTGTTGTGACATGGTCCTTCGTGCTGAGCCAAGTCAAACGCTCTGCGACCTCGAGGTAAAAAAATGCGCAAAACCCATCCCGTTTTGAAAGCAAGGGCTCGATGCATGCAGCTCAAACGTTGGTTTTTGCAGCTATACTAAAGTGCCTGAATGAACATGCACAATGGACTTGTGAGGACTTCATATGATTGCCAGCTTTGACAGATATGTGATATTATGTGATAATATGTGATATGTGTGGCATCCTGCGAGAGTCTATAATCTGCCATCCGCAAAAAGGTACCGCTGTACTGCTGAGCACTCCCACGGTACGTGGTGTCACTTGTGGTACAAATGTCTCGCATGACGCGAGACATGGCGAGGGGATCAAGTCTTCATGGGTTCAATGCTTGTTGCGATATTCCCATAGAGAAACCTCTGAGAAACTCCTGTTGTTTCAAATCTTGCATATACTATAAGTAAATGCAAGTATAATTTCCATGTTTCCATAACACTTGGACTACCCATCCTGCCTGGTTTGATGTATCCAGGACAAAGAGCCAGGTCGTATTAGTCTCACAATAGGCGTCATGATTGATCTTGCGCACGAGGCAACGAGCCTCACATCGAAAACGCTACTGACTGACCGCTCTCTGTGGGGTGCCCAAGAAAACGAGCGTCAACAAATAACATCTGCACATCTGGCCACCTTGTCATCCAATGAAATTTGTCTGGAAAAAATCAATACCTATGACTTTTAGCACCCAGAACGTAATGAAGCTCCAAATGCTGTAGTAGATTTTCATCATTCATTCATATTCACTCCTTTTGCCCCTCCCTTATGGTACCTCATCTTCCCAGGACCAAACATTCTCACGGCCCCAGTAGTCTGGATTCCAAGTCCTCAGAGGTTCATCTTGTAGGAGGATCGATATGAGAAAATGTTGATTCATGTCGGTGGATATCTGTATCAATACATGTATATATGTTATATTGAATATCAAATATCAAATATTATATTATATTATATCAAATTATATATATTTATTCTAGGTATACTTTCATGTCTGTATGTATGCATTCATGCAGATATTTTTGGACTCATACTGATTACAGTATATATATATTCATATATGTACATCTATATATCATGATATATATATATAGAGAGAGAGAGAGAGAAAGCAATCATATATAGAGATGGCTAGGGAAACATTCCGAGAAGCGGATGTATGATATGTAGCCATGCGGAAGAGGCCCGTGATCATCTGCCAGGTTTTGACTTCAACACGTGAGAGTGACGTTATCCTGATTTGCAATTTCCGTCCAAACATTTGGGTCCAAGGCACAGATGCGGCCCACTACACCTTCCATTGCCCACTGTTGGTTGCTTGTAGTAGCAGCCTCCTCAGTGTATGTCTTGCATGCAGTATCTCGTTCTCAGAATCTGCATCCTATCCTTTTTGCAGAGACCCAGAGACAGAGTTTATCAAAGTTTCAATTATTCCACATGTAGAAATTCGAGCACAATACAAGCACTGCCCTTTTTTGGCCTAAATCAGGATGTTTTGCATGAATCTTGATCACTCATTTGTTCCTTTTTGGGCCAATCATGCCAATCTAATTCGCCAAGCATCCTGTTGCTGGCAGGGTAGGATCCTTTTGAACCTTAACCCGTCAACTGACACTGCAAGATTTCCTTTTTGGTCATTTGTATACACTGCACACACAACACGTCTGCACACGGATATGCCGTTCATTGCCTTGAATTAATTCATCAATGACTTCGAGAGCTTGTTGTGACGCAAGGTGTGCTGTTCCAGTAAGATTTTGTTGTTTCAGCTCAACCTTTGACAACATCTCTGACATACTGTTGATGGAAATAATCCTACACACGCCATGTAAAAAGGGGCATAAAAGACCCACATGGACCTATCCATTGAAAACATCTCTTTATCCACAGGGCTGGCATATCTGAGTCAGATACCACACGGTAGCACAATGCCGTTGAAGTCCCTGATGCACCGCCTATGCCTGAAGGTGTTTTTGTTGGAAGCAAGGCAATGTATTGTCTATGCAAACACACCTCATAGTGCGAATTGATGCGAGATATTAACGTACTTAGACTCTGAAATTCAAGATGCAACTGGAAAATCACGGACGTCTGCGGCTTCTGCAATGATTCTAAATGGTTTTCAATGCAAAGATTCAAACTGTTGATTGCATCGGAAGACAGACACTTGAACGCTTGCTTGCTTTTATAATGTGGAATACTTGTGGACAAACATGGACTAACTAGTCTGCACTTTGCAACCTATGCAACGGGCTAGATGAAAATAGCGTAGGTCTTCCAGCCAGACTAGAGTGCAGGGATGGATGATATCAGTCTATGTCTATTCGCCCAACGTCATACAAACATTTGAAAAGAAAGAGATCTATATATATAATACCAAGAAACAAGAAACAGTGCATTGAGAAAGGGTTCGGTGTGAATGCTGTGATTTTGATTGATTTTGCATGAGCTGTCACAGCTTGGAAGTTCAGCTGGAAAGCTGTACAATGAATATAACTTTATTTATACCTACCTACCTACCTACCTATCTATCTATCTACCTATCTATATATCTATACCCTATGCCTATCTATTTACACTTATCTATCTATCCATCCATCCATCTATCCATCGACCAACAACCCTCGAGTGCTATCCGAAGCAGAATTTAGAACTGGATGAAGCGAAGGGATAAAGCAATGATTACAAATGCTCGGATTGATAGATCATCACCATGATGATACCAATTTTGAAGGGACCCTTCCTGGATAGCACAAAAATAACTCAAAGTCATCCCCCAAAACATTCTGTTTTTGGAAATGCCAGTTTGTGAGTGGTTGGTTTGAAGAGCAAAAAGAACCCTGTCTCAAGTGGAGTTGCTAAAATAACGCTTGCGATAGCTGATCCATTCTGGCGGCACATAGGTGTCATTGGTATGCACGAAACAGCCACTGACCTCACCCAGGCCCGATGGAGGGATAGCAAAAAGATGGAAACATACATGAAACGAAAAAAGGAAGACATGTCAGATTCATGTAATAAAACTCCATGGTACAGTGTAAGAATCAATATATAGAATACATGCTGCATGTCATTATAAACTCATATATTCATTCATATTCGATTTCGAACGTCCATCGCCCACATCGGCTCATTCCTTTCGCTACACTCAAACGGAGTACTCCTGTATTGTCTTCTCTCTCATGTCTTTGCTTGCCCTTATTTTTGTTTTTGCGGTCCCAATCACAAAGTCATGATTCGCATTGCGCAGGCAGCCGACAGCCATTAAAAGTCCCAGTTTTTACCGTTTGCCGTTTGCGGAAATCTGTTGAACTTCAAACTGTTCGTTTCGTTTTCCAAACGAGCATCTTGTCCAAAGTCATCACTGGGCAGGAAGGAGAAACCGATGCAGTTGGCATCCACTTCGCACCTTCTGCGACCTCGGGTTTTCGGGAAAATGCTGGCGATTTGGGTACCTGTGCCCAAAATAAGCACCTAGGGACATCAAAGCTATGCGGCTATGCCAGGGTATGCATGATCCAGGTGCCCAGTGCCCCTGCTGCAGAAGGTGGAAGAGAAATTAGAGATGAAGAGATGTACGTATAGATACTAGATAAGGTAGGACTCAGGATAAGATTTTGGAAGGTCCGGTACAAA
The DNA here is from genome assembly GCA_000507305.1 of Breviolum minutum Mf 1.05b.01. Lineage (NCBI taxonomy): Eukaryota > Dinophyceae > Suessiales > Symbiodiniaceae > Breviolum > Breviolum minutum. The sequence continues at coordinate 23,623 of DF239804.1, forward strand.
AATGCTGCAAACGTGATGGTTTTGGAGTCAAAACACTACAAATAAGACACTTTGGGAGGTTAGAAGGGCTACAAGCAAGCCTCAAAATGCTGCAAAGTTGAGGGTTCATACAGGAGAGTCACGGTGAAACTGGGGAGATCCTCTTCTATGGAATCTCCGATCGAGTCACCACTGGTGAACACCAAAATTTGGATTTGGATTGTGATACACCCGAGTGACCCACCATGTGTTTGAAATTTTGAGCAAGGAAATCCTGCTGACTAGTCATAGCTCTCACAATGTAGCAAGGTCACAATCGAGTAAGGATGCTCCGTTGCCGTAGTAGCCGTTCACTCGGCAGCTGGGTGCTTCAGGGTGGCAACCTGCGATGCACCAGGGTGAAGTTCCAATGGTTCGATATATGTTTGAGCCATGCCCCGTTCATCCCATTATTCCCATGTTCTGGAAATGACACCTGATTTCACATGATTTCACAGTCACATTCATTTCCTGCAAAATTTCACGATGTTTTTTTGCACCAATATGCCTCAATACGCTGATTCAAGTGTTAGATAGAAGAAAAAAAGAAACCTGTCTGCACCGTGCAGAATGTGGCCGGCATGGCCTGATAAAAAGAACATGTTCAGCCCGTACCATCGTACCATCATGCCATTCATTGAAACAGTGACACAAAAATTTCTGAAGTCCCATCATCGCAAGTGTCGTCCCTCCATGGTTTTCATCCAAACACTGGATGTTCATACCCCTGTTACAGGGATTTGCATCGGTGCTTGAATTCTTCATGGTATCTTTACCAAAAAGAACAAAAATCATCTGCAGTTTTTCAGGAAAATCGCCAACAAAAACAAATCATATTGGATTTCCATGTCCTGATATCTATCCATTTTTGGATGGGATATCTAATACATATGTATATATATATATATCAATTCCTGACATGGAGATAAAGATGTTTGGTTTGAAACTGCCACGATCACCCGAAAATGTCTCTTTTTCTAAAAAAGGCACCCGGTGGTCTGCAAAAACCAGCGCCGACCAGCTCATAGATCTGGCAGTGGAACCATGAAATCGGATCAGATCCGCTCGCCAATCTGAAAGTAAGGATACACCCTGGAAGATTAACATGGAACCTGAAAATGATGGTTTGGAAGATGATTTTCCTTTTCAATTGGGGGATTTTTAGGTTCCATGTTAATCTTCCGGGGTGTAATTATATATCTGACTTGTTACAGTGATTCAACAAAATGAATCAGAGTGACAGAGTGACTTATAGCCAATAATAGAATATGAACTGGAATGAACTATGAACTATATAGAGTCGTATCGCAATTGTATACGTACATATAATACACATTAATATACCTAATGTCTTGCCAGATTACCTCTATGCCAACAAAAACTATATAGTTCCACTGAGGTCCGTATTACAGTGAAGTCTGTAATACGTAACTCCGCAATGGAAACAACGGGAGAGTCACTTTTATTAGAAATGACTACGAATCAAGTTTGGTTGTTGGCAAACCTGAACCTGGCAATGGAAAATCCCCACAACACCAGTTCCATTGCAATGGAGCAGTTGACATAGAACTTTGGACAAATCCGCCAGTTCATCCAATGTCATTTCCACAAGACTGGTTTTTGTTTGTTTCCCGTCCCCCAGTTCCCACAGTATCATACCTTACCTATGTGTTAATCATCTACTGAAGTCTCATTTCGATGTTTTTGTTGGTTACTTCTCTCTACAAGTCAACGTTCTCCCGTTCTTCCACCATCTTGGAAGTCCGTGAGGCCCTGCAACCTTCCGGAAACCCCAAGGCCTTGGTATAGTTCTGCCACTTTTCTGTCTTACATACCGAGCCGAAGGCTGCATAAGGATGCATCGCATCAACTTTGGAGAAGTTCTGGACCGCCAAGTTGAAGGATACCTCCAAGTTGCAAAAAAAAATGTGGGTGTTTTTCCCAAACAAAAAAAAAAAAACGTCCCCCTTCACCTCTAGCAGCTAAACACTGCGGACTTCAATGATCATGACTCACATAGTTATTAGGTGCGACATTAAAATGCAAACATCCCGAACAACTTCAAAATGCGAGAAAAAAAGACCGCAACTTTCAATTCATCTCGAAAAAACCAAGCCGGTTGTTGAGCTGAATCATGGATTTTGATGTCAGGGGTGGACCTAAGAATGCGTTCCGGCAGTTCTAAGGAAGCTAATATCTATTCGATTTCGGAAGAACAAACGCCTCAAAGGGAGGACTTACTTTCTCGCAAAATAGATTTAGAATTCAAATCCATTGATCTTCCTACCAATTTTAGAATCATTGCAAATATGTGTCGGACAAATATGCGCAACTCCGCTTTCAAGCAGCCGATTCAGGGACAGCTGTGAATCAGCCAACGACCAAACAGCTTTCGCAACAAAAAATGGCAGCTTCATTTCCACGAAAATAACGGACCCCCAAGCCTTGTCATTATAGCTCCACACGCAGTATTCGTGACCACCTGCTATTCGGGAAATTGGGGAAGATCAACAGTTTCGCCAACTCCCAACTCTCAGCGTGGTTTTAGCGTATCCCGCCTTCAAGATAGGTGGTTCCTTCCCATTGCTTGCCCATCTGCACTGCCGCAATTTTGCATTCTGCCGGCGTCTGGATTACACTGCCGTCCCTAAGCTTCCATTTTGCAGCACACCATACAAGGAAAACATAGGAAAAAGAGCAAAAAGCGGTTCTACTGCAGAGGAGCTACGGACAGTTTTTTTGCCAATCTGTCTTCTCATAGACCTCAGGTGAGTTTGAAGAGGAAGGTACACATGGCACCTTCCGCCATCAGCACAACACCATTGAACTAGGAAAAGTCGTCACAGCAAAATACGCATGGGAGAACAAACAGTGTTAACATAGTCTTAACTGCACAATGATCTCAACTCCCATCCAAATCACTGGAATATTTTTTACTGTTCTTTGGAATTTCTCTACTTTTTGAGCAATATGCCAATATGCCAATATGCAATATTGACATAACATAACCAGCAGTTTCCGATGGAGGTTTCCAGCTGGTTCCATCCAGATTTACTGTGATTATGGGATAGTCAAGGCGATCTTTTTTGGCCCAGATCCACCGGTTGCTGGGGCTTTCGGACCCTGGGCTTATACCCAAAGTCTGCTTGAGTACCTCAAGCTAAACCACCCCGCACTGGAGATGGGAGAGGTTTGATGTATTTCGACTAGCTGTTTTTTTTCCAATTCAAAAGATGAAGTCTTCTTCGAAGATGATGATGGTCTTGACTTCGCTGACATTGGGATCCCGGATGGAATGTATAAAACCTTGTAAATAATGGGAGAAACTACCTATCAACTGGTGCAGGATTTCTTCCATCAACAGTATGATATGTTTTTGGTGTTAAAAAGCAGAACCAAGGATGGCACGAACCAAAACCTGCCAGACAAAAGAGTCTTCGAAAAAACTGCAGCAATGTGCAACTTAAGTCAAAGTCTCAGGGTTCATCGCTTTCTTGAACACGTTTTTTTTTCTCCAGAAATTTTCTGTGAAAAAGATCATTCGAAACCACATCAACTGCAGCTGCAACTCCCCTCCTCCAAAATCGACTCGTTGAGTGTCAAGGGCAATGTCGTATTTGCAAAGCTGGCAGCCAGAGCCACGTGAAAAAAATGTGCATAAGCAAACACATCTCGTCTGGATTCGACGCTATTTCAAGGAGTATCCTTCCCTTTTGAATCTTATGTACATGGCAAAATCATCGCAATGCATCTACACCATCCAACTAAGTTGTTGAGTCAGCAATTCAAATTGGAAAAGAATGGTGCCAAAATGGTCAAAGTATGTCAAAGTATGACAAAAAAAATGATGCTCTTGTCTTTCTCCAACCTCTTCATGTCTTCATCAAGCTGATCGAAGTCAAAGGTCCGGAAACCTCATGCGGGAGATTTCGATCAAGCTGGAAGTTGGATGCCTTGTATCTTAGGTCAGTACTTTCCAGGGATGTTTGCCTCAGCCGGACCAAGCAGGACCAAAAAAGAAGGCAGTGCAGGCAACATCTTCGCTGAGTTGGGAACACCGCTGAAGTCAAGCTGCCTATCAAGATCCGCCAAGATCTGTAAAGACTTCCAGCAAAACATCAATCCAGACACCACTACTGCTTACACAAACCATTTAAAACGGCAAATCTGCATTCACAACGTCCAGTGTCGCTGTGCACCTCTGGCAAGCTGGGGTATCACAGCACGATAAAAGGGACAACGCCTCGGTCGCGACCGGTGGAGACACCGACGTTGCGGCCAGCAGCTGACAAGCCTACTGGGGGTAAATCTCCTCTGAATAAACTGTAGGAATATTTATGAGACTTTTTTTAGTACCAAAACTCTATCTGACAACAACTTTTCTTCAAACTTTTGTGTTGCCTCCAAACAAAAAATCCCCCAAGTTTCTTTCACATTGGAGGATCATCCCATTTTAGCAAGTGGTTAATAACAATGGTGATCGCAAGTCCCCAAGACCTGGGGTTTTTTCCTGGGCCAACGCACTCGTGTGTGCGAGCAATCAATTGACCAACTGCCTCTGCGGCTCCTGGACCTGAGAAGATGCCGTTGGGGGGGTGAAATTTTACCCCACCCCCCACAAAAAAAAAATAGATATCACAGATATCGATATCCAAATATATACCGGTCCAAGAAATTGAAATCCACTGTGAGAAACTTCAAGTTCTAAGCTTAGAACTTATCGAAATGGAGAAAAAAAGCTGAGTATGAGTACACTGCAGTACATATATACGGTAAGGACGCTGAAACACCGTTATTTACAGTACATTTGTACCATTCCGAAACTAGTGGCGTTGCAGAGGGGGGCAAACGTCAAATCCTGGCCGTATGAGTACCCCCCATGCGACCCTTAAGTGATTTGGATGAAGCAGCTGGGACTGCTGCCGCAGGCTCCGGTCTCTAGTGATCCATTGAGTATGCCTTGGTTTCAGGAGGGAAAGTTCTTGGAAAGGGAGGTAAGGTTTCTTGATACTGAGTAAAGGTCAACTTTTTGTTTCCGGGATTTTTTTGGTTGGTGTGCAATTTTCCAACACATATATCCAGTGCATTGTTGGTTTTTTTTTTGGACAGCCCAAAACGCCTTCAGTCACTCACTCCGCAAGGGGCCCCAGACTGGGCACCACCGAAGTTTCTATTTCCGCTCTGGTGGTGTTGGTGATCCTGCAGGTCAGCATTTGGGTGGGGGAAGCAAGGCACAGGAATTTGGTTTTCTCCACCTTCGGGAAGCTTCACAAAGCTGGCCTGGAAACGAAACTTTGCAGGTCTCGAAATGCGGGTTCAAGAGGTAGGCCCTGTAGGCCTTTGACAGAGCCACGGGGCATCTAAGAAACTGAGAGTCTATGAGTAAAGATGAACCCTGACATTAAGTAACTGCCATCCCTACCACCTCGCCTGCCCCCAAGCCACTGGGATCTAGAAGACCGGTAAGAGATGCGGCCTCAAAGTAGCTGGTTTCTCTTGATCTTTTTCTTCAGATAGGATGGGTTTCACCAACAAAAAAACAGAAAATGAAAGTGCAGCATCCATTCAAAAAAAACAAACAAGCTAAAGACCTCCGCACCCAAGAAGGCTGGCACAACCTTCCAGGTGCGGCAAAAGGCAATGACATTCCCATCCATTCCAGAAATTGGCTGGACAAAAGTACAGCGATTTTGTGTGATTTTCTTTTTGAGGAATTCAATGTGACTCTCCATTTTGCACACCACCCGCCTTGCCTGAGTCTGCAAAGTCCGCATTACTTGTTGTAGTTGGTAGGCTGCCTGAAGAGAACAACCATGACTGCTTGTACTTTCAACAGCCACCACTTAACGACAATGGCTTGATAATCCTTAAAGCATATCGCCTGATATTCATGTGTTTCTCTCTTAAGGTCAAATGCAAGGCCAGGAGTGCTTTCATTTGGGGTAGCATTAGACCATAATCATCATCTACATCTATATTATCTTCCTGGAAAATCCCCATCATGGTCCCACTTCTGAGGATTGAGGAATGTAATATATGCCACCTGAAAATGAGAAAAATATGGGAGTCCAATCAATAGCTTTGATCGCACCGAACTCCAAGTATACCTCATGTAACACACTCCACACTTCAAATGCAGGAGATCTTGGTTTTGTTGCTTGCAAAACTGTGTTTCCAACAGCGCCACATGGAAAATTGTGCGATTTCCGGACGTGTCAAAAAAAAAAATCCAGGCATGCCTCAGTGCTGAATGCCTGCTGGCCACCCTGGCAAACGACTCAATCTGATTCCAACACCATCGATTCGGTAAACCCTTAACAGCATGGGGGGATGGTGCATAGGGAAATTGTAGGGATAAAAAAGGGATTGAAAGGGATTAAAAGGGATTAAAAGGGATGCAAAGTGGATTAAAGGTATACTGTAGGCTTGTTTTCTTCAAACAAAGAATCTGCTTTCTTCAAAATCTGTGGTTGTCTAGAAAAAGAACCGAATCATCTCGATTGTTTTCAATCGCCACTTCAAAACACTTTTCTCCAACTGGCGGCTCGTCCAGCAACCGGCCAAGCGGCGTCATCTTCACGCATGCCGTTCAGAGGACTTCCCTGCCGTAGGGGGATATTTCGTATCGTGAACCTTGGATGATCCAAAACGAAGACTGTCATGATCTCATGATCCAAAAAGTGTTGGATCAAACCCAGGGAGGTAGAAATGTCATGGCCAAAACAATGCAAAACATCTGGCTGCTGGATTTTTCAATGAACTGATAGAGTATCTACTGGTTATCAAGTCATGGCAAATCAGCACATGGATCATTGCTTCTGATGGATTTGAGTGTTCCACGGAACTTCACCAAACCTCGGTGAAGTTAATTATGAAACGAGGGCAAGTTGAACTTTTTTTTTGGACAGAACCACACCAATTTCAAGCCATGCCAAGCCCAACACATTTGTTGGGAGGGAAATGTTGTGGGAGAATTGTGGATTGATTCGTTCATTTAGCTCTTTGAAATGCAAGTTGACCAGGTCTATCATGTCTATCATGTTGGGGTTTGGCTCCCGCTTCCTCCAAGAATCTCCCCCGAATTTATCACATCCCCAACGAAACGACTGTGATACTGCCACGAAAAAAAAAGGGAGGTCATCGCGGAAATGCTGGAAAAAGCATCTCCCTTTCTCCAAAGTGGGAGTTTAAAACCAACCAACACAAGAAACAAACATGTGGCAAATTGGTCAACTGCAAATCTGAAGTATCTCAGGAGCTGGCACAAGCGTCGTTAGCGAGGAACTCTGCAAAAAATGTGAAGTCCACCACATCTGGGAGTAAAAATGGGCAGGAAACGGTAGAACTGAAAGATGTAGAAATCAACTATGACTTTTCATGATTGTCAATATTTTTGTGTCGCAAAAAAAATGATTCAGAAAATCATTTGCACGCGACAACCCTTAAGCACATTTTGAATTCAATAATTCCCAGTCAACCTGCGAGGTCACGAATAGAGGGACCAAAGCAGCAAGCTGCACACCACCATGTTCCATTGGAAATCTTTGTAGCTATATGTGCCAGGGTCTGAATTCCTCATATTGAGGATGGTCATCCCACCTTTAATAGAGAATCCTTACAAAAAAAAAAACAGCCAAAATGAAGCGGCGTTTGAATTCTAGATGCATTGCGGCACTACAAAAATGGGATTAATCTAATGTATATAATTATAGAATATGTACTACCAATAATTATTGTATTATTTATATATATACATATTATACACCCCTCCCATCGTGTTTTCGCTTGGCTTCTCTTTCGAATCTGGGGCTCCAAAACAATTTGATCAAAGGTTTGCAAGATGGGCCGCAAATCTCGAATCTGATCCGCAACAAAAACAGCTGGGCCCAAGACATACTGTTGATGGACTAAATCCTGCACCACCTTTTGGATGATGATTATCCCATTATTTATAGGGTTTCAAACCATCCCAGGTGGTGCAGGATTTCGTCCATCAACAGTATTACTGGTGGATATTTCCCATTTCAACATGAACCTAAAAAGTGCAACATTTGCACAAACAAGAAGTTGCAAATCTCATGGTTTCCGAGTGATCTTTGTAAAAATGCCTGCTGGAATGCAATTGCCAACCTGAGTTGGGCAAAAAATCACTTAGCTGCTAAATCGGCAAGCATGTCATATGCAACACAAGGACAAGTCACGCAATGTCAATTTCACAAACACAACAGAATGTTACTATGGACAAAAAAGGATACAGTAGTCTATAGAATCTTTAGTGATTCGTTGAACTTTATTGAGCAAGAAAATGCAAAAATAAAGGTCTGCTTAAAGGCTTAAATTAAATATGTTCAAATACTGCATACTTGTACCAAGCATTTTTTGTGTAGATGGTATTTGATAATTCTTCGCACCACCGAATCTTTTCACCGTCAAGTCACAAGTTGAGATTTGCCGTTAAGCTGCTAGCTCCACCCTTAGGACCAACTGCCAAACTCTTCAACTTTTCTCAACAAAAAGGCCATGGATTGGTTTCCTTTGCTGAATTTTTTCACAACATTCCTTTTTTTAATTTGATGTCTTGGAGCGGTCCCTAATTTTGAGACTCAAGTTGCACCAGGGGGCCTGGTTTTTCAACGGGATTTCCCTCATTTTTTCAGGGCGTTATCAGTTATCACTTCAAGGCTTCAAGGTTCCCATTGGTATGATCATCTCCCATCCCATCACCGGTTTCACCAATGAGAGTTCTTTCAACATAACACAAACGTGGCGGGGCGTCATGTATGTTCCATCAAATTTTGGGATGCGCACCAGCAGCGTTTGAAGAAGCCCAGACATGTCGGTGTTTGTTGCACCTGCGATTTGACAACGCAAACTCTTCTGCAAAGAAAGCAAGTTGGCAATGGAACAATTTAAACATATTTGAACGTAAGAAAGATATTGGATGCAAAGGGTGCATTTCCTGGACTTTTGGGGCTTCTTGGGTACCTCCATTGTTTCTTGCGATTGAAACACCTGGAAATTGCCCTGGAAATTTTGGGAGTGTCCAGCTTTGAATCACCGGAGTTCAGTCTCTAAATTAAGGACCCACAAACATCATCGAAAGTCGAAATTGAAGTTTGGAAAGTCCTTCAATTGCAACACATATGACAACCACCCAGGCTTAGGGTCACAGGGGAATCACTATAAACCTGTATTTTTGCCATGGTTACTGAAGATCCAACCCAGCCATTTCCAGTGAAGTCAAACTCGACCTCCCAACCAACGTTTCCCACCTGAGGTCGCTAATCCGAAGGAACTCAAGGCCGCAGAGCCCAGGAGTCCCTCAACTGCCACGGTGTTGAGGCCAAGGTCATTCAGAGCCTGGGCGTCGATGTTTCTCCAGTTGTCCAAAACGGACATGGATGGACATGGATGGCATCATGAAACGGATGACCAAATCATCATTTGAGGAAAACCCATGGAAAACCCCGAGTTTTTTTTTGAAGTAATTTCAACATGGAGGGAAAATGGACCACCATCTACTACAAACTGGCAAAATACAAGTACAACACCCCATAAACCCATGGTGGTTTTGGGAAGCATTGAGCTTTCAAGAATTGGAAAATTTGAAGAGAGGCTGATCTAGATACCCTGTATGACCTGCCTGTAACTGCTGCAAGAAGGAATCAAGCTGGTCTGCATTTACATTGAAGCGATCCTGACCACAGGCGACGGTTACGCATCAAAGATCAGCAACGAAGGTGGCTTTCTGTATTTTACTTATGGATCTATCCAAAACACCAATCAAAAATCACAAATCGGCAAATGTAAAAACATCCCCAGCTTCCACACATCAACTGATTGCATCATGATTGCATCAAACAAATGCTCGTTTGAACCGACCGCACCAGCTCAGACTCGGCTAGACCATCCAATAGACTGAAGAGGCCCGAAAAGTTCAGATCATCATTTGCCTGGTGGTTGGAGGGTTGAGGGTCGCAATGCTTCAACAAGAACAAACCTTAAACAGATCTGAATATAGTCAAAGTGGAAAGCTGGCATTTTTTTTCTTATGTATCTCTATGATTCTATGATCCTATTATATGTACCTGTAACTTATGTAATACAAGAAACATCAAAAAGCCATCATCTTTGGCTTGCTGTTGGTGCCCAAAGCAATGCCTCACATTATGGAAGCAGAGTTCAATTTGAGACAAGGTCAAATCTAACCTTGGTTTCAAAAATTCCTTGTGTTCAGGGATGGTTATCCTATTTTCAATAAGAATGCAATTCTCTTCTCGGTGCTCACCATCTGATCTGTTAATGGAGGTACCGATATGACTCACCAAACCACTCCCTCTCGCCGTTGCCTGAGTGATGTTGCTGATAACGCTCACCAGAGACGAATTCGGTGTGAAGACCGTAAGATTCTGAAGCTGATTAAGCACACTCTGATTCAGCCTGAGTGGAACTCAGGGAGATTTCAGTAGATTCGGTCAAGATTCTCAAGTTCAGGTAATTTTGAGATGAACCAAAATGAACCATACTAGTTATAAGTGGGATTATGGGGCCCCCTATAAATGGCCAAAGATAAATGGGTTTCCCTGTATATATATAACTCCATTTATAACGATCGGCTTGGGGCCCACCATACCTATGGGGAGCAAACACATCTTCAGCGTTTAAACCGTGCCAGGCAACACACCAGGCTGCAACAAGCTAGCCACCCCTGCTGCCTGCTGAGATGCATGGTGAATTGACGGTCCAAAAAAATAAGGCAGCTTAAATTTCTGCACTTCAAAAGCATTGTTGCTTTGTATCTATATATCTATACATATTACCTATATGCCACAAGCAGTCAGGTACTGAAACTAGCTCCTTTGTATTTTTTCTTGTTTAGCATCTACTTTAACGAAAGGTATAAGGAAATGACATATAGTCCCACTTCCCCGCCCTCTGCTCGGGAACACCTCTAGGGCTTGTCCCAGGTCATACAAGAGATTGGTCAACGCCGTCACATTGGTGCCTACGTTTTTCCGTGTTGACCGGCAAGTTGCCATTGATCCAAAAACAGCAACCAACTGGCAACCCCAGGCAAATCGAAAATTCTGCAAAAAAGAGAGAGAATTTGATGTTGTTCCTTCCATATCGAATGAATCTAATCAACATCATTTTCCATTTGTTTGAGTACAAGGGATTGCCAGTGATTTTGAAAGCTTAAAGTGCCCCATTTTCAGACCCCAAAACGTCCTGCCTACAAGGGCTGAAGCATTTGTGGCACAAGCTTCGCGGTACCAACCCTCGGCCTCGGTGATAATTCCTAAACCTGAACTTTTTGCGGGGATCTTGGGTGGATTCCCGATTCCAAAACCACCCATTTTTGTTCGGTGACCAACCGGCGGTTTGGTCACTACAAATTTGCCCCAGGTAACATTGAAACGTGAGTTCTGAGTTGTGGGAATGGTGTTCCACGGTAAAACAAAGGCTCATACGAGTTGTCCTGCTTGTGCAGGACCATCAGCAGCATCTAGCCTGCAACGGTTAAGCTTTCAGAATCTTCGATGTCTTCGTAAAAACCGGTGTATTGCCTTTTTTTTGGCAAAAAAAGAGTCATCTATAATTTTCCATATCACATGTATATCATACATATATATATATATATATATTTTTGCTTTTCTTCTTTTGACATGTGTAAAACGCCAATAATTTTTCGTCCTGGAGTCCTGCCAAAAGGCTTTTGGGTAAAAAAAAATCCAACCACGCACGGTCAGCAGTGTACCCCGTTGGAATCCACACTCCAAGGCTCTGACAATGAAGCCAATGTGTTGATTTCTGTTTGAAGGCGGTCTCCCACCTGGATCGGATCTGCTTGAAACTCCCAGAGCTTTTGGATTTCGGGGTTACAAAAAAAAAACCTAGGGTTCTCCGGAAAAATTAGCTGCGGCTATGTAGACATATATATATATATATCATATACATAGACACATGTCATGTATCTAGATATATATTTGATGCACAAAGGAAGCTCCCTTTTTGGAAAACCACACGGCCAAAAAGGTGGTCAGGGTTGTGGTGAGACATTCTAACCTGTCACCACTCTCACCCGCGGGTGGATGAAGTAGCTTTTTCAAAACCACTTCACTGAAAAAGCTCTGACCACACCCACAACACTCC
>DF239804.1:38524-78524 GCA_000507305.1 Breviolum minutum Mf 1.05b.01
CCTTTCTTCCCTTTTCCTTTCCCCTTCGGGCCTTTCCCGTCTTTTCCTTTTTCTCCTTTTCCTTTTGGGTTCCAAGTCCGAAACACCGAGCCCTTCATCTTCACATCCAAGTTCTGCTCTTTCGTGGCCATCAGGCTTTCGTCCTTCTCCACCAGCGACGCTCCCTCGGGAGGAATCAATTCGAGGTGTTGAGCTCGGGCCCATGTCTGATCGGCCATCTGAAGCTCCAACGCCTTGTACCTCTGCGCCAACACGTCCGCTGCTTCCGGATGGCGACCAGTCGCAATGAGATCCAACGCTTTCGCAATCGTCCTCATCTCTCTGGCGGCTCTCACGTTCATCCTGTCTCGGTACAAAGGTGTCACCACTGTGATGAAGTAGCTCGTGGCTGTGGCTGGGGTCTGATTTCGCCCGCTCTGGTTCAAGGCCCCCTCCTCTCGGGCTAGTAGTGTCTGCATCTTTGTCAGGAGCCGAGCTGCAAGCCTTCCTGGAAAGTTTTGAGAATACTCCAGGAGTTGCAACTGACGACTCTTGTCGGAGGGGGCCGCCTGAAAATCCGGCTCGGAACCATCACTTTTCCCAGTCTTCGAACTGTCCAAACCTTCATCACTAAACTTCACCTTTCTGCCCACACCAAAGGGACCACGATCTTCGCGTTTAGCCTTGCGCCTCTTCTTTCTCTTCATCCTCGCCCTGCGGGGTGTGTCATCGCTCTTTGTCTCCATCGAGTCACTCTCACTGCGAACAGGCTCTCTTGCTACTCCAAACCAATTGCCTCCCTTCTTTGCTTTTTCTTCTCCACTCCTTTCCTTACTTTTCTTTTTCTTTTTCTTCTTCACTTTTTCCTCCTCCTTCCGGCGCTCACGCCCAGAGGGGTCTTTATCATCTTTTCCTTTCTTGTCCATCTTCTTATCCTTATCAACTTCACTCCTCAATCTTTTGAGAGCTCCTGTCACAGCATCCTTCCCCTCAGGGAACGCAGCCTCGGCTGGTAAGGCATCTTCAGGCTCTGAAGTTGATTCGCCCAAAGGTCTCTTTCTGCTACCACGCTGCTTCCTATCCGGAGACCCTTCCAGGGCTTGAACTTCAGCCTTCATATCAGCTTTCGCAGGGGCTTCCTTAAACCAACCAATCTTCAGGTCCGTCACATCACTCACGTTGAGCACCCTGAAGTAATCGCTGTGGAATTCCAACGGTGCCTTTCCTCGTCCTCGCCTGCAACTAGCATAGGCCTTCGAGCAGAGGTGTAAGTCGAATTTCCTCTCTTTGTCTTTCCCTGCTCCAGACGTCAGCCACCAATGGAGATCCTGGTCTGAGACCGCAACCAATCTACCATTCAGCCAGATTCCATCTTTGTTGCTTTCAATCTCAGACCTCACTTGCCAAAGACCCACACCCTGCTCGGCCTTTGACTCGTCATAGAGGTAACACTCGTAGTAGTCCCCCTTCTCGATTTTGAAATCCTTGAAGAATTCGCGGTTTTCTTGAAAGGACACCCACGGGCCTGGCATGACCCAATCCTTCCCGCAGGAAGTGGAACTACCTCCACATTGGATCAGCCAGGCCCTTGAGTGAAAGACAGCTGCCGGTCGAACATGTGCACAAAACACCGTCTCATTACGCCAGTGGCTACATTTGACTTGGCTTAATAAATATGCCGAGTCTCTGGGAATTGGACTGCACAAATATGCGATATGCTTTTTTCCCAAAGTTGTGTTTTTGGGGAGTGAAGGTACACCCCAGAAAATCAACATAGCACCTGAAAATGGATGGTTGGAAAACGATTGTTTCCTTTTAGGATGGCCCATTTTTATGTAAGTTTCAGGGAGTGTACACCCTGGAAGATTAACATGGAACCTACAAATCCCCCATTTAGAAAGGAAAATGATGTTCCAAACCTCCATGATTGTGTTCCATCTTAATCTTCAGGGAGTGTAGTGAGACCTGAAACCATCAATTTGAGATCTTGATGTCATCTTCATACATCCCCAATCTCCAAAATCATTGTATCCCAGCTGTCGAAACTATCCAAGTGATAGCTTACATTTGTAGATTTGAAACGGGATGGATGGGGTACATCTTATATAATCTATACCACCCGGAAACCAATTGCCAACCCAAGAACATTAACAAATGTTCATCTCTTATTTTCTGTGGAGACCAACGTATTTGATAGAATCTGTTGTGGCTCTTTATCTTAAAAAAAAAGTAATCCTTCCTCCTTGTTTAGCATTGTTGTAAAGGGCCTTTTCCACACATTTCGACACTCAAAATGCCAGCTCATGATTTTTTTTGAGGATGTTGGATGTCTCGGATAGCAGCTGGGATGTATATATGTATCAAAGTATATATATATATATAGGTATAAAAATATTCATGTGTGTAAATACAGTGTACAAATATAATGTACATACAAAACCCCTAATATGGCTTGGAACATCTCTCTTCCCACCAAAGCTACAAGAACTTCTTCTTCAATCTCTTTGGATTTGGGATCCTGGATGGCACGGACGGGATCCACGCCTTACCAGTGGATTATCAACCATAATTGCCTCCAAATTGATTACGGATATCTATTTGAATATCATTTTCTTTTGGAAACACTTGCGGATTCCATGTTTGCTTTCAAGGGACTATAGACAAGTACAAGTACATAAAATTAACAACTGGACAAGACATGTTAAAGAACAAGTACCAGTCCTAGAAATCGCACTAGACAAGAAATTCCAATAAAATGGATCTGCCCAAGTACAAGCCCCTCCTGGCAAAGCTGGGGTTCGAACCCCGAACGTCCCCACCCAGTTGAAGATGAAGAAAAATCACATTTTGAATTCATCGGAAACCCTTAGGAATACCCTTTAAAGCTGAAATGCCATAGAAATATTGGTTGGTTAATAATAATAGGGATCCTGAAATATAGGCTTATTCTATATAATCCTTATATAACTTATATACCTATGCAGTCTAATTCCCTATATAACCTATAGGGTTTTGATTAGGATATGCGGATATCGCATGGCTCCCTCAGACCCTTCACTCCAAATGGAGGCATTCACGCTGCTCAGTGGAAGAACTTCCATGCATCTGGCCAAATTATAATATCTAACCAATCTAGGTTTCCCTGAAATAAGGGGATTTCCCTTACTAAGCCACCATTTGGGGTGAGGTCGTGTGAGGTCGCTATAATTTGACCAGATGTATATGATGAAGATGAAGATGGTGGATTTTCCCCCATCGAAAGGCAAGGACTATAAGGTGGTATATAGGTGGTAAATACTTCCTGCCAATTGGGGGAGTATATGCCACCTACATCCACCTTTTTTATGGGAACCAGAAACAGCCATTGGTGTCTCTTGGATATTACTTTATTTGTTTAAGATTATTTCCCATTGGCTACTAGAAGAATTTGTTTACCCGGATTCATTTTTGGTTGAACATACGTCCAAGCATTGTGGTGCGATTTCTGCAAAATCCCGATTGGAAGAGATCCCAGCTCACAGCTTCTCAAATTTTGGCCAGTCAACCTACCCCCATGTAAGGTACCCCCATGACAAATAAGGCCTTAATAGGGGGTTATTAAGTATAGTTGTTCCCTTAACAAGGCCTTATTAAGGCTTTATTTCTCATGGGGGTACCTTACATGGGGGTAGGTTGACCAGCCATGATCAAAAGCACTACATCTGCCCATGTAAAATCCGAAACACGTTGAGCTTGAAACAGGCCAACTACCTCAGTAGAGTTGATGACTCTTCCAAAATGGTGGATAGACAGCCATCATACTCAGAAAGTTCCCATTAAAAAAAAAAAACGATCCACTTCGCAACAAAGGAATCATTTGGAAGCCTCAAATCAAACCATCATAATGTTTACGAAATATATGAAATGATTAACCTTATCCGGATTCACCCATGTTACATGTCTTTTTCCTGTTGGTCGTTTCAAATGTAACCATCAACCATCATCATGTAACGATCAACCCATGTCTGTGAACCCCCGGTCCTTGATCGCAAGGTAGCCATTTTTCAATTCCTGAAGGAAGCGTTCCAAAGAGTCGTGCGAGTCGTGCTGATATTATCACTAGTTGGTGGTTTCAACCCACTTGAAAAATATTAGTCAAATTGGATCATCTCCCCAAGTAGGGATGAAAATAAAAAATGTTTGAAACCACTACCTAGATCAGAATGTGTCTCAAAATTGGCAATTAACCCTAAGGATCTTGGACCCTCCAATGGAAGGGTGGAAAAACCTGTATTACGCCAGGGGTAGGGTCCTCAAAATAGCCAGTTTTGAGGGTCCAATGATCCTTAGTGTTCATCATTTTTGAAACCACTTTTGTTAGTAAAACACCTTATCCTGGCAATTCTGCGATCGTGACCTTTTTGTGGATGGTGAGTGAAAACGATGACCCAAAATCAAAGGTTGGAAAGGTGACCCTTTCCCCAACGATCGATCGGGGAGAAAGTTTTTGGGTCACGGATTGGATCTCCTGGAGTATTGTCCTCTTTCAGATTCAGATCTCAAGGATGTTGTTTCTCATTTCACTGCCTTCCAAAAACTTAACCTTTTGTTGGCCAACTTTCCCATTCATGAATACATAGCCAACCTGCATTCCCGGAGGAAAGAAGAGGAAAGCATAATCTTACCAGGTATCCTTTGTGGGTGACGCCACATGATGCCACTATGATTCATCCTATGTTCCATGTAGGATGGGTGCTCCATCTGCCAAAAAGAAATCACCTACCAAAACCCTTTGCACCCAGCTTCTCCTACTAGGCCTTGAGGGATAAGCACGTAAATCAAAACCTTTCAATCTACAACAAAATGGTGAAAAACATAGACCGGAAGATCAGTAACGCTTCCGAACGCAAACTGAAAATTGCAGATGTTTAAAGAATCTTGATCTTCCAAAACTACATGGTGGCTTAAAGATACGTGAATGTACACCTTAAACAAGTCACTGATAGTACTACATTAGTTCTGGAAATTATGAACAAACACAACAGAGTATTTGTCGCGTATCATCATGTTCCCCTATATGCCACTTCTGCTTGTGGGCCATTTAGGAAAGCCCTTAGTTTTTGTCACTTCCAGCATAGCAGCTGGAAGTCACTTTCGTCGCCGAGGGGCCAGAAAATCTTTTATTACCTGGCAATGGCAGGTTGCATTGCTTGGGCTTTTCTTGCGGTGACATCACGCAAATCCCAAGATGAGGTAATTCAATGTTGACATCCAATGGGCACCTTAGCTTACTAGACATCATGGGTTACTTCGTGTGAATGACTTCGGTTGAAGAAGCAACAGTGATTCAAAATCAATACTGTTGATGGAAGAAATCCTGCACCACCTCGGATGTATAAAGCCCTGTAAATAATGGGATATCTACAGGATCAAGTGGTGCAGGATTTCAGCCATCAACAGTAGGTCACCCAGTCACCTGCACTTTTCCAACCCCCCGTGATTCAACGGATTCGACGGAAATTCGACGCCCTCGCAACCCCACCTCCACTTGTAAAAGTTGATCGATTGCATTGATCCCTTGAGGTTTCTTGACATTCTCTGCCTGATCGCGGAGAAATCAAGCAGGAAGCATTTGGTTGTCCCAAACACTCCATGTATGGTATATTTACCTACATTTACCATACAAATTCACCAAGTCTAGGTAAATAATTAAGCAGTACATTGAGTGTTTGGTTTGGTAAATGAATATTCCTCTGGCGTGAATGGCAAAATAGTCATGGAATTCCAGCATGGAAACCATCATTTAGGGGTGATGTTTGAACTGCTCTCACCATCATTTCTCCGAATGAGTGAATAATCATCATCAGCAATGTAATACCAATCAGGGGTAAAAAATATAACCTCACGCCAAACATGGTTCTCAGTTGAACCCCAATTCAGGCAATTTAAAACATCAAACCATTTGGATGTTTTATTAACTAGTTATACCTAACTTCCTGGAACATCATAACCACAACGAAACACAGCCTTAAAATACGGCAACTTGTTTAACTGTGATGCTTGGACCATGTTTTTCTCTGGCAATTTTCCCAACTAAACCGGCAGTCGACGCAGGGTGTCAATCAGCTCATACAGTAGATTTCTGGTTTCAACTCACAGGGACCCTAAGATACACCCTGGTTCCAAATAAACGGCTGGAACACTATAAATCGGGGCTATTTTTCTTATCCCATATACCATCCATGGGACGGTACGTATATTTACCGTAGCATTAAAATTTATGGTTTAAATGTAAGGCTAGGTAAACATACCAGTCCCATGAATCCTATGGCTTATTTTTTCCTAAAGCCTGAATAATTCGGCCATTTTGGGATATTTTGGGTCGGATTCCCTTACTGTTCACTACCTTTTGGGGTGACCGTTCCTGGCGGGAAAAGGTCGCCATAAATTGCCGACAATTTATGACGGTTTTTAGTTCAAATGATTTTTCCTTTGCAAGTGGGTCATTTTTAGGTTCAAAACGTGAATTTTCAGGGGTGTTGCACAACACGACTTCTGTGATGGTTGGCAGGACCCTTGTGAAGATCCTTTTTTGTTTCAGTGGGGGAATGCCCCAGGAAAGCAATTTCATCCCCTTGTCAGTGATGGTACCTTTATGATTTGTACACAAATATCAAAATATCAATGCAGTCTGACCAGAACACACTTCTTCAAGAAGTATATAGGAATATCTTCTGACAACGTCCCACGCATCATTCTTGAACCCAAATTGCCTTAAAAACATGTTCCAGCATTGCCAACGACAACCCACTACTTGAATGTCCAGGAAGTTAGGATCACTGGTTAATAGACGGGTTATTTCACCTACTTATAAATGGATATAAATGGTGTGTATTGGGGTTATAACCCAGTGATCCTAACCTTTGATCCTAACTTCCAACGGGACATCCTAGTAGAAGGTCACCAATCCTTTTTTGTGCACTGGCCCCATGGCACCGCATTGTCAATGATGAATTGCCCCGCACCCGGGTGGACAGCCAGTTGCCCCCGCGGACCACCAGTGTTGTCGCGCATGTATTCCTACGTTTTTCGGCAGGGTTTGTTTTTTTTTTGGTGTTCACAAGTGATATCTACACCCCCGAAATTTAACATGGAACCTGAAAATAATGGTTTCCAAATGGACTTTCCTTTTCCAGGGACCTATTTTCAGGTTCCATATTAGTTTTCGGGGGTGTAGTCGGTGGTTTTTCACCAACCCATTTGGAAACATATTATACAGTCAAATTGGATCATGAAACCCCAAGTTTCGGCAGGGAAAAAATCCGAAAATATTTGAGTTGCAACCACCCACACATAGCCTAGGTCTTGATCTAGTCAAATGGATCCTATGAGGACATATGAGTCGGCAATAGCTTCTCAGCATCCCATTTCCAAAAGTCAAACACCTTTTTAAAGTGAATTTGTGTTGAAAAAAAACTTGTGAGGAGAGGATGGGTGACTCACTGTGCAAAGATTGGATGCTGACAATCCAAAAGAACATCACGGTGAAAAGGAGCCATTCTACTGCAAACCTCAACGCCACTCCAACCATTAATGCCCTCAACTTTGGCGTGTATCCTGGTGACACCAAAAGTCAAAAAAACGAACATCCATCATGTTTGATAGGACTTCTCTTGGTAAACTCAACACAAGCTGGTTGTGTGGGACAGGGCCAAGGATGCAGTCAACCTCCACCTAAAGCTAATAGCAAAAGCCCTTGACAAATGGTGCTTGGGAGACTACTAAAGTAGTCAGGGAGTCCTATTTTCAGGGGCGAACTGTTCGTTTCAGGGAGGGTGATTCTCAGGAGGCTAAGCACATTTCTTTTGGGGAAGCAAAGTATCATTTTCGGAGTCATCACCATCATGACCTACAGTGACAGGACAGTGGCATAAGGAAATCATATGACCCAACTGGGCAAATTGCTTGCTAAAAAAATCCTGAACCTGAAAAAAAAGGGCATGTTGGAGAGATTCCGGAATTCTAAACCGCCATGTTTTTTTGGGGTGCATTAATCCCAACCCTTCCCCTGCATGGGTTGATAAAGAAATATAGCAAATGGTCACCCATTTGCGGGGCGACCAAAATTACACAGCATGCAAGAATGGAGAACACTTGCAACCTGCGAAGTCAGCAAACTCTGAGTAACCCATGATTCCGGTGGCAAATGAAGGTTTACAGGTTGAGATTCTCTACTAAAATGTAGTAATTCTGGTGGTCACTGGAATCTTGGGAAGGGGGACAAATCGTATGAAATATCACGGGACAACAACAACAAAAAGAGGGGCGTCCTTAAGGCCACCAATGGCCAAAAACATGGAGTGCGGATTAACTGTTATAGACCAATCTTTCTACTGAGTATACTGGTAGCAGGTATCTTCTTTCAAGCCACAACTTTCCATCACACCTGAAGTTCGGTCCGGTCCTCCAAAGAATGAACAATAGCATGTTTCCTTGTTCGAAGGGCACCGACAGGTGGGAGAAACAACCGGACCGTATGACCGTGGTAGGTGGATCAATGTGGATACTGAAGATTCCCAAATGGCATCAGAAAATGGATCCCAAATAAGGTACGAAAACCTCGTTGGGTGAGATATTTGACCCTGGTAAGCTCATCACATTTGGATTTCATGAAGGAAACATGACTATTTGTTTGAGTCTCTTATGCGAAGTAACGCAGGTGAATTATGGGTGCTAAAACTAACTTTGCCTTCACTTTTGGGCATGCTTTAAGGGACCAAACTCCTCAACATTTTGCCCATAGAAGTCCGAGATCAAATCAAGTGGTCTTTAGGAGGATCCCATGTTTTCCAGGATTCCTGGGCGTTACATTTCTATGCCCACAACTTCCAGATTTTTTCACACCCATCCCCCACAAAAAAGCAGGAGTTAGGAGCTGTTCATCAGTTTTCCCATGAGATGATTATGGGGCCCAAGGTCTATGGCTGATAGATTTAGGATGAAATGTAATGTCATGAGGCATCCGTTGCTTCATTAAAAATACATAAGGTTCAACCTCGAAAAAAAAACGGTCATAAAACAAAACAAATCAACCAACTATTTCTTCGTAAACAAAAAACAAAAATTACATGACACTTGGCTTAGATCAAGCACTGATATATCATATATGGGTGACGTTCTGCAGATTTGTTTGATCTTTCATCCACCTCAACTTCACTTGAAAACAACCCAAAAAAAAACCACCGGCAACCCACCAGGCGTCTCGTGTGAGGTGTACTCGGCGCCGTTCAACTGCGATGGCAGAACGAACAAGGCACCATTGTTGTCCTCGATGCAAAAACAATCGAGCAGAAAATCGAAACTGGTACTGTTGATGGCTGAAATCCTGCACCACCTGGGATGTATGAAACCCTAAAAATAATGGGATATTTACCATATCAACTGGTGCAGGATTTCTTCCATCAACAGTATGACCTTCCAACTGTACCTTGGCAAAAAAAAAAAGGTCCCATAAGATTGCTAAAGGTTTTTTACTTCTAGTAGGCGACATGTTTTTTAAACCCTACGATCAACTCAAAAAGGTCTTTGGGGTCTTAAGGGAACATCGAAGATCTGGCCCTTGATACCGATGGGTTCATAGGGATCTTGAATGGTTTTTATACAGGGTTGACATAAGATGACATAAGTCCGTTATAACTGGGCAGCAGCACCCCCTACATGACCCAACGAAGAGGGTTTTGAACAAGGCTTAATTGGAACACATTGCGAACGATCTGGGAGTGTCTTGACATGTTTTGACTTGTCAAAAATATTGGGGAAGCAAACATATGCAGGGAAATTTTTGGAACAACGGAACAACAATTTCCCCTACTTGGTGCCTCATGATAGTTAGTAACTGTCGTTATAAGTTGGTTTGCAACTACATGAAACCGCCGTAAGTTCGTGTATAAGTCCCCCAAATAGGGTTATAAAGTTATAACCCAACATGCTGACTACTTTAGTTACTAACTAGAATGAGCCACCAAGTAATCTTCCAAATTACTTGCTGCTTTTTTTTCCTTTTGCTCGTTGGTTTTTTTGGGGTCCAGTGGTGCCTCCCCATATGTTTAAGTTTGGTCAGAGGCGGTCCGATAGAAAGGGGTATGAGGGCTGCCGGTGTGGTTTTTAACGGGCCATGGATATCCATGGTTCTGTGTGAATCAGGAAAACCCATTACACTTGTTCAACATAAAATGGACAAATTGAAGATATGTTCATATCCCCAATTTGTCAGAGTGTGTGGGGATGATCTAACAGTAATGCACACATGAAAAAAAACTATGATTGGAATGATGATATTTTCCTTTGAGAAAAGCTTGATTTGTATGTTCCATATTGATTTGATCAAAATACAGTAACAACTAGAAAATCTCACACATCATGAAGGTCATTTTGAGAGGACTCGTCATTTTTGGATGACGAATCAAACCATGGCAGTTTCGGTGTTTTTGGCACCGATGATCTGCAGCGAAATTGTCGGTAATGGCGTTAGTCAACCAACCCCCAACGGTTAACCCCCCCAGAAATAGCTGGCCTTATGATCAGGGTTTATGAAAACCGTTGGTTTTCCTCAATAATGCCTTATTAAAGCCTTATTTCCGATGGGGGTGTGGGGTGGGTTGGTTGACTAGCCATAATTGTTAGAACATGTCCAATTCCTTCCATATCATGATCTCATCAGAAAAACATGGGATTCTGGACTAGCATGATGTTGGAACTTTTTTTGGTATAGAGACACCGGCAAGGATCACATACATATTTCAAAAATCAAATGCAACAAGTTGCGGAAATGAATGTAATATCTGGATATCTGATACCTAACCTACTCTTTCAAAATCGTTTGAGCAATTTACCCCTCCAGCAACCACCCCTCAACTCCAACCCAAACAGATGAAACCTTGCAAGGTGAGCCCCCACTAGTTACAACTGGGAGCGAGCTATTTTGCCCCTACAAAAATGGCCAAAAATGGCATTAAAATTGCTTTCCCTTGGGTTATATAGTTGTAAATGTTACAAGTTATAACCGTTATAACCCTACTTCTATAGGAGTTTTTCACTTCACACAAATTTTATAACGATTGGTTTGGGGACGACCACCTTGTAGATTGGTCCCAAAGTCAACTTCTTTCAACGGCCTCGGATTGGATCTCTTTCATGATCTCGGATGATTTCACTTCTAGACCTGCCAAAAACAACGAGCTACACACCCCCGAAATTTAACATGGAACCCAAAAATGAAGGTTTGGAAGATGTTTTTCCTTTTCACATGGCTGATTTTCCATGATAATCTTCCGGGGTGTATCAATCTTTGCTGCAAAAAAATCCCCTCCATTTAACAACAAAAAAAGCACCTTTTAGCATCACATCGGAAAGTTGTAGGAATTACATGATGATTTCCATGCACACCGTGTCCTTAAGCCAAGATGAGAACCTGACAAGACATATATCTTTTTTAAAACGCACACCAACAAGACTCAAACTTGGAGGTGCTTATCAATCTTATCACTGTGGAACGCCATGCTGGTTTCCATGCTTTTTCCAGTGCCAAGACGAGGTGGATCAACATGTTTACCAAGCTTAAGACAGACATGATCACAGAAACATAGATACTATACCCCTTAAACGTACTGTTGATGGAATAAATCATGCAACACCTATATGAAACCTTGTAGATAATGGGATATTTACCATATCAACTGGTTGTTTGGGATTTCTTCCATCAACAGTATGTATGCACATACTTACGTAAACTTCGCAAGAAGCGAACCCCCTCTCAGTAAGACTGGCAAAATTCAAAAAAAACATGTACCCTCTGGTGAACTAACATGGCAATTGAAATCCCCATTTTTTATAGGAGATACATCTTCACAAGGCCCATTTTCTGTTGCCATGTTTGTTTACTAGAGGGTAAAAAAATTCAGGTGACCAGCCGCCCGCATCTTGAGGATGGGCTTTTCTGCGCCAACCTTTCTGTCAAGTTTTCGTCGAGAAACGCTCTTTGGCTCTAGGATAAACGGGTTGATCCGGCGGCAGTTGAAGTGGTGTGGTGCCAATGGGATCGCAAAAGAAACCTGAAGAAGCCCACGGTGAAGTAACGTGGGTCTGTGTGAAGCGTTTGGGCTAAATGCTATCGGGACATTTTGCTGAATCCAGGTATTTAATTACAGCCAGCTTCCGCAATATCTTCCGGAATCATGAATGTGATGGAGAAAGAAAAGCTAAAAATGGCGCGTCAATAACTGAATCAATAAAGTCACTCTTTTTGCCAGAAACAAGGTCAAATGATCTTCATAGATTTCCGTACAAAAGATAGAACGTGCGATCATGGTATATCCCTTCGCGAGGAAGGACATCAAGATTCCAAATCAGTAGCGAACATGTCAGTTCTTTACTTGAGGGAATCATATTCCTTCAAGGACCCTAAGACAACATCATACGTGGAGACCTCAAGGTTTCTGCCAAACCCAACCCCCAAGAAATTGGTAGTTGCTTTCGTAGGAACACACTGCATTTAATTTGTTGATGAGTTTTCATAGTTTTCCATATTATGTTGAGAAATACATGCCCTCCCAAAAAACTAACAGTTCGCCAAACGGCCTTTGCCTAAAGGGACAATTGTCATCTTCCAACCATCAATTTCTAACCCTAAACTGGCTGTTAGTTTCATCAATGTATTTCATCATACCTACATGTATCATCTAAAACCAACTATATAGATGTTGGTAAAATATTCCATACATGGATTCTATGGGATCCAATTTCGCTACCTTCCATTGTTGTCACCAAAAACTTCGGCATTTTTTGCCGTCGACATCCGAAGTCGTAAAACTAGGCCCAGTCAAGGGACGGGCCTTCGCACCACCTGCGTTGTTTTTTCTTTTTTTTTGCGCGTTCAATTGGGACACCAATTTCCTATAGGATTCCCAGATGCTCCCTGTATGGAATATTTACCTACATTTATCATACATATATGGTAAATGTAGTTAAATATTCCATACATGGAGCATCTGAGCATCTGGGGTTGGTGATTGAACCAGCCCACTGTCTTTTAATGACGTTACTCTTAAGAAATCAACTGCTGTTTGAAAGATATTATTGAAACTGGAAGAGTTCCCCAATATGTTGGAGTGAATAGAGAAAATATCTTTAAAACCACAACCCAGTTTCACTGTTTTTTTCTTTCGCTTTTTTGGACCTTTGGGCTACAATTGATCTGATCTTGGTGTTCAGCAAACGATTGGGTCCAAATGAAACCTGTACCAAAACATGATCAGAGAATATCACTCTGCGCAAACAAAATAAGAAATGAGAAAAAGTACGTGCCATAGTTATAAACCCACAGAAGCTTCCCCAGCACCACAGCACAAAACGAATCTGCTAACAACAACTGGCAATCATCCCATTCATGACCATGTTTCACTCCCTAAGTGCCAACAAAACATCTTCCTTGCCAATGCTGCACTCATCATTTTTTCCCGTGACGCACCGTGCAAAAACCCCTACGATATTCCACAAAATCTTGATTGGTTCAGGAGGGATCCATATCTTATGGTGTATCAAAAATCCCCAAAATGACTGGATGGTAAGATCCCCTTATATGCAACCAATAAATGCAAATTCTGGTTGGTGGTTTCAACCCATCTTAAAAAATATTAGTCAAAATGGGAATCTTCCCTAAATAGGGGTGAAAATAAAAGATATGTCAATCCACCACCTAGAAATTGCAAGGGGACCCTTGCCAACTGCTCGAATCTTCCTTGCCATCTGCTTACATCTTCCTCATTTTTCCACCTTGGCAACTTCCTCTCACCAGTTGGGTCATTTGGGTTCTTAGGTATATGATATATATATATATAAATATACACAGCAAAAATAGCGCCAAGGGTTTGGATCACCTGCTCCAGTTGGGACCCAACTTCCTCTCACCAAAAACTGCTTCCTGCGGCAACTGCCAGCGGCCAGCTTTCGGCCTGCTTCAAGCTCTAAGGTGCCATCGGACACATCAAAGGCATAGCATCCAGAGGACTCATCCAAATACCATTCACCTGGCCAAAACCCCGAGGTTTTCTAGGTTGGTGGGTTGAACCAACCCAGTTGAAACATATGTAGTCAAAATGGATCATTTTCCCAGGTAGAGGTGAACAATGTTTTTTTCTAAGCATCGAGGAACATGGAAATTTTATGGAGGATTAACGTGGAAGATTTATTTTGGTAGGAACACCCTGGAGGAAGATCATAATACACCCTGGAGGATTAACGACTGGAACCTACAGCCATCACCCATGAAAAGAAAGGAACATGATCTGAACCAAACCTCCATGAGGACATGTTCCAGCCGTTAATCTTCAGGGGTGTAGGATTCTTGACGGGGGGCTGGCGATTCCCCTAATCTTCCCTAAAGATGAGTTTTGCTGCTCTGTGCATTGGAAAAACACTTCTTTTTGTGATACGGATCAATCATGACATTCACTGGACATGGCATTTTGCGTGGCGGGCAAAGTATTTGGAAGATTGGACAAGGAGTCTTGTTGCGGTGTGCATTGGACGTCTACCACTTGAAGCACCAGATGCAACTCCAGCAGCAGCATTTGGTCGTCGACCACTTGAAACGCCAGATGCTTCACCAGTAGCGCGCCAAGGGCTTGGTTGATCATCAAATTCGTGATGCGTTCCAAAAAGACTTGGACCATCGGATCTCTGTTGGATGAAATCAACTGGCGACATCAGCAATTCCTAGTGGATGGACCCAAGTCATTCAAGCAAGGTGCTGTGTTGTTGTCATAATTTCTTCGTGAAGAAAAGGTTTTCAAAGAAAGATTACCTGCAACCAACAAGAGCGAAGGAAAGTCTCAGAAGCCTTAAAACTCAGGCTGAAACGTGCAAGCGGGTCTGAAATGCATTCAGCTTGTGCTGTAACAACCTGAATTACGCTTTTTTTGCAGCTGCTGGAGTGTTCAGAGCGTCAGCTGAACACGGAAGCAGCGCCTAAAAAAAAAGTGTTATTTTCAGGTTTGTTTATTTTGATACATCCAGTCTTTTGCGTATTTGTCTGCTTTCCAACGGCTTGAAACCAGTTGAAATTCTCCCAATTTTTGAAAAGGAATCCTTAAGCTTCCCCAGGAACACCCCTTCCCCGTTGACTGCTCTGTCTGTGTTTTTTTGGGGTATCAAAGGAAACATTTCCACATGGGGGTCGAAAAGTCGAAAAGATGTTTTTTTTCCGGACTGACCTCTATTTTCTTTTGAGAACCTTCATTCAATGGGTCATTAAGGTTATCAAAAGGTTTAATTGAAAGGTTGCTGCGCGTTTTTGCTTGTTTTGGAGATATGTTTATAGTAAGGATTAAAATGCTGTGAAATCTGCAGCGTGCGATTCGCCAGCAAAGGAAGATCCTGACGGTTCAAGTGAAACGCCGCAACCTCAACAAAAACGAATAAAACTCCCATGTTCACTCCATTTTTTCCAACGGGTTGCCATAATCAGCATAGCACGCTCGTTATGAATCTTTGTATGTTGGAAATTTCATGTTGACAGAAACCCTTCCTAAAACTAACACAGCCCTCGAACATGGGCCGTCTCAAAAAGAACGGATTATCTTCCAACCATCCCATTTTTCAGAGGTAAACTCGATTTACGGAGTGTATACTGTGGAAGTTATAAAGACTTCTGATGTTTATAGGTGCACTTTCTATACGTACCACTAACTGGGTGTTTCCAAAAATAGGGTTACGCCAAAATGGATGGTTTTTAATGGAATACCCTATTAAAATGGATGATCTGGGGGTACCACTATTTTCGGAAACATCCAACTAGTTACGGGTGTTTTTTCAATCCGTTAAACATCCATCAGCATGTATCAGAACCTCTTGTGAAGAAATATGTGCGCAACCTCCGGCTTTATATAATATGATCTTTAATTGACTTCTGTTCCGATGTTTTTGCCCTCATGTTTAGCTTCAAGGCAGTACTTAATTTGAAAGGATGTATAAATAAATATATTATGTAAACATGATGCATCTATACAGGGATATTCAACCGACTCCCAGTACGGGTGGCAAGTGAAGGTTTATAAAGATCCCCTGGTCCCCAAAGTGTCTTGGGGTTCCGGGGTTGACTGGCATGCATCCCCTGGGAGAGGGGTTTTGTTCGCATCCCAAGGATTTTGCCCACCCAAAAAATGCGAAGCAAATACCTCCGGCCCGAGCCTTTGGTGTTTAGGTACCAGGTGATTCAATTCGTGACCTTTTCATCCCCGATCGTTGGAGGTCACTCACAACCCCTTAAAAGGGTCATGTAAACTCACCATCCCAAAAAGGTCACAAAGAATTGCCAGGTACAGTATGTTTTCTTGGGGTCGACTGTCAAATGAGTCATCATCACCTCCCTCAGCAAGCAACTCCGGTGTTTTTTTGGAAAGTCTACCCTAATTTGCTTGGCATATATGCTTGTTTCACCCAAGTTAAGTTTTCCTTCCAGGAGCTGCCTTTATCCTTATAGAGCTGAAAAGGAAAGGCCGCCATGGCGGCTAGACTGGCCCGGAGATCGACCCGTTTCGATCCGACCCCGTTTTTAACCCGTGGCTTTTTGAACCCATCAAGGCTTCAACGTCCTGTGAAACCACGAAAAGCCGGTTTGGAGAGGTCATTTCTCGTAATTTCACAGTCGCAATGTTTGCAACTGAAAATTGAATGTTTGGAAACGCCAAGTGTCCTATTTCTTTAGGCAACTTNGGAACTTTGATGAGTTCCTTTTGAAAGCATTGTTTAGGCCCTATATTTCAAAAAGAACAATAATTCTTAGTTTTAGGGATATTGTAGGTATATGCTTCCGTTTCACAAGGCACTAATATAAATACATTTTTCACAATGGCCGTAGTCTTATAGGATGGCAAGCCCCAAGAATGAAGGAAAATCTCACCTGAAAGATCCCAGGTGAAGGATCCAAGGACTAGGTGACCTTGGAAACTGTGGCTTATTTTGCTGTTCAAGATAATCTGATGTGATTCCTTGATTTCTTGGTGGGTTGTCTGTATGGAACATATGGAACCTAGTTGCTGGTTGAACCAACCCATTTGAAACATATGCTTGTCAAATTGGATCATTTCCCCAGGTGGGGATGAAAATAAACAATGTGTGAGATCACCACCTAGAACCTGTAGTAGTTACACTCCCTGCAACCAACATACCAGTAGCACCTGAAAATAGGCCATTCGAAAAGGGAACTTGTTTTTTCAAGCATGCATTTTCACGTGCGAGCTGTTAGTTTCAGGGAAGGCAATCCGTTGCCCATTTGTTCATCGCGAGACATGCCCCAAAACTTACGCTGGAAAATGATTTTGTGATTTTGATTATGAAAAAAGCGGGCAAGTGCAGAGACATAGACATTCCGCAATTGGATGGAAAAATGCGGGTGCTCATGAAGAAGTACTACCCAAAATTCAAAATATGACCATGCATACGCAATCCTGCATATGGGGTTTGTGGGGCACATGGGAAATCTTTAGGAACAACCTACATCTTCCTGGTACCCACCAGTTTCGCATTTGAGACAAAATATCTCCCAACAAAAATTGAGGTTGCAAAGATTCCGCCCCAGATGCCCCAGCCAATTCATGACCAAGAAACTGTAGTACTTGGCACCTGCAGTGAAAGGTCTATTGACTGGACTGGCTCCAGTAAGCAAACATCACAGGCCGTATGGCAAAGGACATTTGCTGCGCTATAATTCTGATATACTCATTATCCTCATAAGGATTCATAATTAGTCAATTCCAAACAATGCTGCCCTTTTTTCTCGTCAAGTCATATGTAGTTGGTGGTTTCAACCCCTTTGAAAAATATTAGTCAAAATGGGAATCTTCCCCAATTCTCGGGGTGAAATTAAAAAATGTCTGAAACCACCACCCAGATATTTAAAAATATCTTCAAACGGCAGTTTTTGTTTTCGAAACGAATTCCAACCCAACATGGGACCCATGAGTCGGACTTCAAAAAACCATGAGATGATGACCGTGGGTATTTTTGGTGCTGCTTACAGTAAATGCCCCATTGGAAGTTAGGATCAACGGTTTGTAAATGGGTTGTTATAACCTATACTTAAAAATGGTGTATATTGGGGTTATAAGCCACTTACTAACCTTTTAGTAACTTCTGGGACATCCAAGTACTGGGTTGAAGCTTTCAAACAAAAATGCCCCTCCGTAAATGGATGAAAATGGATGAACATGGGAGACGTTTTTCGGCTTCATGTTAGAGCTCGGCGAAAAACCATGGGGCAAAAACTTGAATTGAAAGCCGTTCATCCGGATGAGAACGGCAAAACCGGGTTGCTCCCAAGCAATCAAAGGTTAACTTTTTGGATTGATCTTCAGGGATACAAATTTAAAACTTTTTATGGCGTATTAATGCGGGCTCCAAATGGTCGAACCATCAAATTATATACATATTTTCGCGCGGAGAAAAAAGTTGATGCAAATGGCTGCATGGTAGTTTTAAACTTTGAGGGATTTCCCCTGCAAGCTGACTACCTCCAGCAAGATCCGCACAAAATAAATCAGCCAGTTCCTGAAATGATTCATTGCACCTCTAATGTGTGACTTTTTTTTGCCTCACAGGTCCCAGTCGGTGGGCCCAAACAAACAAGTTATATATGGGTTGAAGTTTTTACCTTCCTGGGGAACTAACATATCACACCTTCGGAAAAGGAAAATCATCGACTCAAAATTGACTTTTGAGGGGACACGTGAGTTTTAAGGAAGTTTAACTCCTAAAATCTTCGTAGGTGAAATTTTTCACCCCAGTGAAATCCACTTAGTCCCCAATTGGCTCGAGGGTTTCCCGGCCGAGCAAGGTACAGCGTCCATTAAGGACCGTTCCTTTGCTTTTCGTTGGTGGTTGAACCAACCCACTTGAAAAATAGTCAAATTGGAAATCTTCCCCAAAGGTAGGGATGAAAAATCATCTGAAACCACCTAGTTGGGAATTAGCGCTTTAACCATTTCTGAATTAAATACAAATATTTCACCAAGGTGTTCGGAACGAAAGCAGTCCTGTCAGAATTCCATCACGGATAAGGTTGAGAATTTGACAATTTGAACTGAATGTATGTGTTCTTGGAACTTCTTATGATGAGGCCCATATACCAATATTTGAAAAAATTGGTTTCATGTACATATTACATATAGATCATTTAGATTGGTATATTCATGATATTGATGATTTCGCAGTGTAGAGTCTACAGTGTATTGGCTGCATGTATATGAAAGATACGCTCAAAACTTGACAAATCTTGGACCTTCCACCACTCACCATCCATCCTTAGTACCTCAGTGGTACTGCTCGTACCCGTAGTTGCAGTGGCTGCCGTTGCATTGCTCGCATTGCTGTCATTGGAGATGTTCCTAAGCTTTTCGCGGGGGGCACAGTTGAAGGACAAGTTCGATGCCCCACTCCATGAAATAGTCGGCTAGTCAACTAGCCCGACCCCTAGCGTAGCCCCCTCGAAAAATATGGTCTTCATATAGGGCTTAACAACGAATTTGGTTTCCCTTAATAAGGCCTCATTAAAACCTTTATTTCTGGGGGATGGGGATGAAATTAACAAATCTAACAACAACAAGCCACTGAAAATAGGCCGGGCCCCAAAAGGGAGGATGCTTTTACTTCAACACATCCTTTGTTCCCAACGAGTCCCGTGGTTCCACCTATTCCGGTTTGTCGCAGTTTTTCAGAGTCTAAGATTCCATGCAAGCAAACACCTCCCAGGATTCGGCAGTCTTTAAGGGTCCCAAACACCCCCCCAAAAAAAAACTTCACAAGGTACCCCCCCGAAATTTAACAGCTCGCCCCTGAAAAATGATGGTTGGAAGATGAGTTTCCTTTTGGGATTGCCTATTTCTAGGGGCTATGTTAAATTTCCGGGGTGTATTTGGAAGATTTTGGGAAGACAAGGGATTTTATCACCTGATTTTTTCCTTGATTGATTTCTTTTGGACATACCACAAAGGGAAGTAAGAAATTCAGATGAGTGAAATATATGTTGTTTTCCTATCTGGTCTGTGTGACGTTCCTTTCTTGTAGATCACACAAAATCAATCTTTCAAATGATCTCACCCTTCATACCTGGCAATTCTTTGTCACCTTGTTTGAATGGTTAAGTAACCTTTTAAAGGCTAAGTGACCTCCAACGGGGGGATAAAAGCGTCCCTTTTGAATCACCTGGTAGTTAGTTTTTAGGCCAGCTTCAAAAAAAAAAACGGAAAAGGTGACATAGCAAAAGATAAAAGGTGACATTAGATTCTCATGAGTCACATTTTTGGGGGGAAAAATATGAACCACCCAAGATTCTGGGAATTCCACCAAGGTAAGATGGCTTTATATGCCCTGAAAAAACCTTCCCCAGGGAGTTCCGAAAAAATCAAGGCTCTCCATCAGCGCGGCCACAAAAGCACCATGGCATCGAGCAGCAGCAAGGGCAAGCACCCCACCAAATTACTGAGACATCCAAATCGCTGGGATTTCAAAGTATTAACAAACCATGAAATCCACCCAAAAACCTACATGTTTAAGTTTAGAGGTTTCAACCTGGTGTTTTAGGTGGGCAAAACCGGCAACACCTGTATTTTTCATGGGTTTTGGGGGGAGTTCATGGAAGTTAGAAAAAGGGGTCAAAAAGGGACCCTCTTGAGTGGGAGTTAAGGGGTAGTACTTATATGTAACTGGTCAAATGCTGGCCTTTTCTTTCCATCCAACCTTCATGAGACACAACATCAAACTGGTTCTTTGCTAAAACGTTTCATCATGCTTTAAGAAAGTGACGTGTGTATATGATATCTATAAATATATATATATATAATAAATACATGTAGCTATATATCTACACTCAATACCACTATGCTGGTACTCTCATATACATATCTGCTAGTCACTGGTGATTTTAGGTACCTCTTCACACCTGTGTCTGTGGGAATCTGGGAAGCCTTCGTTGACCCGAAACAGACCTGCGACGTGCGACGCCACCCTGAGGAGTACATCACTTCAATCTTAAGGCAGTTTGAGGATAAATGAGGATAAGGCAACGAAATACTGGATATATTCTAGGAAAAAACAACAAATATCTCTGGGATATTTATATATATATATATATATATCTAAGATACCTATATTCTGTAGCAAAAAAAATTAGAAGCGTATCCCAGTTTGACCCAGGTTGCGGTCAACGGTTACAACCGGAAAAAATTCGACGACTTCATGGTAACTGGGATGTGATGCTTCTCCATACTTGGTAGCCGTCCTGTTGGACTGGACATAAGCTTAGGATCCAGGGGGGTTTAATAATCATAACCCCAATATATATACCAGGTCATTTTTCTCGCCGTTTACTAACCTTTTTTTTCGAACTTCCAACGGGACACCCTTGAATATGTATGTAATCAAATTAAATAAGCGTCGAGTCAAGCCGTCACTTCTTCGCAGGGCAACAAGTGTCGAGTTTTGTAAATTGGAAGTACAATGATGTACAAGACCTCCCTTTGGACATTTGGGTGAAAAGCCCTGAAAATAAAGGTTGTGGGTTCCCATGGCTACAGCATTTCTTGGCGGTTTTTAAGGTAACAATACTACTAGTTGGTGGTTTCAACCCATCTGAAAAATATTAGTGAAATTGGAAATCTTCCCCCCAAGTAGGGGTGGAAATAAAAGATATTTGAAACCACCAACCAGTTGTGGGTTCCCATGGCTATTTCTTGGCGGTTTTTTAGGTCCGGAATTCATCACAAACTAAGCCCACTTTCACCCGCCTTACCACCAGCTAAAATCAATGAAAACATAACCTCTTCCACACCAAACTGCTAAGTTTCACTAATCACTTGCAAGATACACAAATGGCTCCTGAAAATCACATGTATCATATATCCTCAGCATTCCGCAGGTTCAACAAGTTGCAACCCTGAGTTGGTGGCCCAGTTGGCTGTGCTCTTACCCTAGGTATCAAATCATGGTGTCAGATAAAGATTGAGATGTCCAAACTCACCAAACTCACCTCCGAAACGCATAGTATTTGGGTTCCACTGACCATTTTCAAAAGCTCTACCTGCTGAGTGAAAACCATGGGAAGAAAGGTCTAAAACCTTTGTAATGCCAGACCATATTTAGTATAGGGAAGCCCATCACCCCAAAAAACAGTCGGAACAGTCACACCATTCAGCCGGTTTTGCAGAAAGGTGATTGAATCCCTACTTTGGTCAATAACCATGGTGATCACAAGTCCCTGTTGCTGGGGTTGTGGGACCCCTTCCAAATGGCCGAAATTCATCTTTTCATGGCTTATAAATGGGTTTGATCCTAACTACTTACTATATGTAACTGGGATGATCCTCCAAGTACGGTCTGCTGATCTTTTTTGGTCCGCTAGCAACTTTGACTCTGCAGTTCTGTTCTCGTCTTTCAGCCGCGCGAGCATGGCAGTAGCCTCCAAGGTATGGGTATCGACCCCGAGGCATCTGTAACACGTTCTATTGACACTGGTCTAACTGCTTCTGTATCAAACCTACTGCTACCATTCAACAACTGAAACATCAATTTTATGTGCTTTTTGGTTCGAAAAAACAACTCTTCATCTTTCACTGACCATGGATGTGGTAAAAACACCCTTCAATTCCTTGTTATGATTCACCAAAATTGCCCTATACTCATGTATATAAAGTACAAGTTCATGCATTACAAATTGATGTGTAATACACCCTGCCTAGGATTAGAGTGGCAAATGAAGCTTTAGGTTTAGGTTGGGATTCACCGCTAAGGATCTGACTGTTAAAGGGTGGAGGGTAGATCCAACGGTATTTAGCTTCGTCTTTCCATTCTTTTCATTCTAACCCGAGTTACATAAGAAGGTTGGAAACAAACAAATACATGTTTTTGTAGGAACTACTGTTGATGTTTCAGAAATCCGGCTAACGGCCAACCAGTTGAGGTTGGTAGTTGATCCCGTCATTTACAAGGTTTTAGCACCATTTGAGGTGGTTCTTCTGGAACTTCTGAAAATCAACAGTATTACCTCCCTGAAAATTAACATGGAACCTGAAACATTACCCAATTGAAAAGAAAAATCCTCTGAACCAAAGCTACATTTTAAGGGGGTTCAAAATTCTAAGTATCATCTCCAAGTTGAACTGGGTTACGTTTTTCATCCCCTTAAAAAAATCCCCACATAAACTGGGTCCAGGAAAAATGTCATCCCCAACAAAAACAACCAAAAATTCCCCAACAAAACGACCATGTTTCCAAGTCCCCCCCGCAACTTCCCCCCAATGGAAGAAAAAAACAGAGTTTCTGAATCCGTTTGTCGCCGTTTTCAATTTCTCCGCCTCCTCTTCCAGTGCCATTTTTTTGGCCTCAAAGTCTAGCACCTCCAACCTCGGCCAAAAGGGGGCGACATGCGGGGGAGAACTCACGGCGGCCAATATGAACCTTCGCAAATGAAGGTAATGACGTAATATCCTCTGAAGTCCTGGTGGTTGTAATATCCGACTTTCCAATGGAAATCTTCATTTTCGTGGCATTTTTTTGAAAACTGAAGTGGTTGAAAAACAAAAACACACGGTAGGTATACTGGTGGTTTCGGCTAAGGTAAGTGGCAAAAATTGTGCATAGCAAAAATCACCTGTATAAATGTATCTATTAAAAACACCCTCCTAAAAACTAACAGCGAGTGAGTCTACCCCTGGAAAAATGGGAGATGATGCGACTTCCTTTTGGTGGAAAGGGGCGAACCGTTAGTCTTAGGGAGAGTTTAAGCTTAGGTTTGATGATTTTGTGGTAAAATAAATGGAACTAAGACGTAGACCAATCATTTTTGTTCTTTATACATGTACGTATATATGTATGGTGTAAACATATATGGAATCCTAAATGTAGGATTCTCATGTCATAGGCCATTTCATGGAAACAGTTCATGAGACCTTAACAAATTCTCAGCCATGTCCTTGGCTATTCCCTTCGCTATCCGCCGGAACCTGTCAGCAGCAAAGCGCAAAGAGTCTTGTAGGTCTTCCTGTTTTGTCGATGCAAACTTCCTTCAAAAAAAATCTACCGCCGTCACTGAAGAAAAGGTGACAAGACCACAGCATCGGTACATGGCGTAATGGCTGCACAATCTCGTTTAAAACTTCTCAAGATTCAATTCGTTACTACCTGATGGTTTCAACCCAGGTAGTAAAAAAAAATAGTCAAACTGGGATCATTTCCCCAGGGTTAGGGGGTGGCAACTAAGAATAATTGAGTTGCCACTACCTTGACTAAAACATGATGTACTTCCCGAGACTTGTTGGCCTCGTTGGTATCTTTTAAAAATCCCTGCCGCTTTTTGATCCTTTGGAAAAAACCCCACCGTCCCCCGACCGAACCCCAACGATGTCAGCCAGCCTCACGCTTTGCTGCGACGACGTGGGGTGACAGTGAGGACGTTGCCCACACATGACAGGCCTACGGCTTCACCCATGACAGCCAGAAATTCATGAAGAAAACCGAGGTGAAGGCCAGAAATCAATGACTTCCCCCTAAGGGCCATTTGATGAAAACCCTGAGTTTCGTAAATGGCGAAGAAGCTGCACCATGTCGAGTCCAGGAGTTATAGGGAGAAACCCAACCTCCCATATGAAGACAGGATGTAAACTCGTTTCCCAACCCTGGACCGACATGGTGTAGCTAATAATAGCCAAGCAATACATGTATATATTTCTGGTGGTGGTTTTTGCCGGATTTGGACGTCAAAAACATGTGTCTGCGATCGGTTTTCCATGATGTGAGGTCTGTGGTTTGACAGTCTAGGATTTACAGGATTCGAAGAGTAGGGCCAACCATTTTGGTGAGGATTCACTGCTTTTTTTTGCAACTTGTGGGGAGTATAAATAATGCACAATAATATATCATATATGATATATATGTATGTTGAAAAATACTAAATACATATATATATATATATACATTCGTATATTTATGTATATTCATAATATCAAATGTATCTAGTATCTAAATGTGCGCATCAATATACCCTCCAATAGAGCAACATAGCAACACAATTCCATTTTCGGCAGGTAACCCACCCTTCTTTCATGGTGGATTTCTTCGTTCATTAGAAGCTTCTATCAACTGCAGCGGTTGGAATGTATTTCCCCCAGCGCAAAATACCATGCTGGACTCCAGATATTTCAACAAAAGACATTCATTGACCACCTCTTATTTCCACTGATTCACCCTATTAAAACTCAAACACCTGCCTTGAACTTCACTATATTCACTATCTTCAAAGCTAGAACTATAGATACTACAGATCTCACCATCAAGACATCATCATTTACACACCTACATCCAAATCACCTGTTTTCATGAGTTCTGGTGGAAACCCAAACAAAAAAGCGCCACTAGTGGCAAACATCATTCATTCATTCCCACTGGACTCTGCATAACCCCACCTTGTAAGCCACGGTCACATCTGACCAACCTGACATCTTTCCCTCGCACCCCATCCATTCCCCATCAGACAACGGTTAAGTGGTGGTTTGGATTGGCGGTTTGGGATTCGAGGTTAAGTAACAATCCCTTTCATAAGGGGATCCTAGGAATCCAAACCACCAACCCAAACCACCAATTAACCATTAGTTGACCCTAGCAAAAAAAAACAGATAATACCAGGATATTCTTGTGTGCTGGCGGGGGCTACTAGCACTGCTAGTAAACATAGCACTACATTATAGCCCTAAAAGAGCTGTTCGATGCTCATGTTGATTCTTACACTCCCTGAAACTAACATAGCCACTGAAACTAGGGCTTCCCAAAAGGACATTTCATCTTCCAACCATTGAATTTCAGAGTTGTTTTGTTGAAACATGTCCATCAAAACAGCTGAAAAGGAACACATAATCCTTCATCTGGCTGGCACTTAGTAAGGGAATGAGGGAATGAAGCTCCATCATAATATGTATAGCTTCAATCCCTCACTCCCTACTAAGAGCCAGCTAGTCATCTCACAAATGAAGCTTTTGAACAATTTGGTGATGGATGACTGAATCCTTTCAACAAGGAATTGGTCATGTGTCTTGTTTCGATATCTATTTTTGTTCAAGTATGAAACGGAAGGAATCATACTGTTAATTGGAAAAAAATCCTGCACCACCTGTACAGAAACCCTGGAAACAACAGTGATAAACTACCAACCTCACCTGGTGATCGCCGGATTTCTGCACCATCATATGAATCATATAATACACCTTGAATGTAAAGATGCGCCCACCTAGCCTTCAAACACACCTAGTCCTTCGACAGGAACTTCCCCCACCGGGACAAGAAGTCATCAACCAATGAGACTTAGTTCGATGGTTGGTTCAAAACAAAACCCTTGGAAGTAAATGCCCAACACGTGCGACCAACGACCAAGCCATATATACATATATACTAGTTGGAGGTTGAACCAACCCCTTTGAAACATATGCTCGTCAAATTGGATCCTTTCCCCAAGTAGGGGATGAAAATAAAAAATGTTTGAAACCACCATCTAGTATATTACTTTGATTTGGCTATCGGATGCTTGGAAAGTATTCAAAAAAAAAAGTGGAATGGCAATTCACCATGGTAAAAAGGGAAAAAACACCAAATAAACATGTCCAAGATTACAGTAGCTTGTCACCCTCCAAACGACTCCATGCATGGCCCTTCATTCACCCGAAAAACAGGTGGCCACACATGTTTTTCTTACAACACCCTTAGTACCCTTATATATTTGAACGATAAATTCAAAGGGCGAGCACAATCAAATTCAAAACTCAAATATTTTTGCCGGGGACTAACATATCCCACCTGGAGAAAAGGAAAATCATCTTCAAAAGTGCCTTGGAAAGGGAGATGTTAGTCCCCAGGAGGGTATTGACAACATGAAAGCACAACCTTTACTGAAATTCATTTATACAGCAACTTGACCTGGTCAATTAAGCATAAAGGCTACCTTGGATCTGCCCAACCAGGATCGTGGCAAATGAAGAATTATAGGGATTCCCGAGCTTAAAAAAAAATCCAACGTCATCCTGACTGGTGAGGAGCCAGCATCCTGATAGAGGGTACACTCCCTAAAACTAACACCAAAAGCCCCTAAAAATAGGTCTAAACGCCTGCAAAAGGAGATGAATCATCTTCCAAGCATTGCATGTTCAGGTGCAAACTTGCAAATTTTGAGTTTCGAGGAGGGTAGCTCCCAAAGAACCACACACCCATCATCTAAACCCCCGGAGTTCACTAACATATCTAACATGACAATGGAAAATCCCACCATATGAAGAGGTATATATCTCCCATTAAAAAAATGGTGGAACATCTCCCTTGTCATGTTACGTAGATCGAACTTGGGGCGAAAAATTGCAAATTACCCCACCCCACTCAATCTCCTTACCTTGAAGTTGAGATAATGTCTCGCGTACATGGGTAAACAACGTCTCAGATGCCTCCAGCAGCACCTTGGGATTGGACATATTGGACAAGGGTAGCAGGAGGAGTTCAAACTCGGGGATTGCAGGTGGGGGAAGGTTGGAAGTTTGTTGGGGGAGTTTTTTTTAAGCATTTCATAGCCACCAAAATTTTGAAAAAAAAGGCGGTAGTAGCTTCACAGGACACAAAAAACAACAGCTAACCACATCAAATATACATAAATCATAAATCACACAAATTTTTCTAAGACTAACAAAAATGCCATCCCGAAATGTGATCATAACGCCACACCTGGTTGGTGACTACGGGCGTGTGATGTTCATGTCTCCAGGCCATCAACTTGGGCGAACATGTTTTTGGCAAAGGCGAGCAGTGAGAAAACTGAGGATCTTCTTGGGGATTGCACCGTCCGGTTTCATGATATACCCTCTGGTACACTAACATAGCTGGCTGGAATATCCCCATTTTTCAATAGGCAACACATCTTCAATCCGGGTCCATTTTCCATTGCCAGCTATGTTAGTTTACCAGGGTGTAAACGAAGATTCACCTTCAGCGCTTGGCCGTTTCTTTTTTCCAGTTGGCTTCGTTGGGTCACTTGTGGACCATCTAAAGGTTGAAAAAATCCCTGCTGGTTGAAACTTCGGAAAGCTTCAAAGATATTATTCTAGTTGGTGCTTTCAACCCATCTGAAAAATATTAGTCAAAATGGGAATCATCTCCCCAAATTTTCGGGGTGAAAACAAAAAATCTTTGAGTTGCCACCACCTAGATATTATTGTGCTGTTTTAAAAAATCCTGGGTGCAACTGCAAATGATGACACTCCCTTCAGTGAACATAGCACTGATACACACAAAAATAACAGTAATCTCCCAAATCCTTCCAATTACAAGGAGGTTTTTAATAAAAATCTAAGGGGGCCCACCCCCTCATGCCACCCACCCAAGAAATAAGGCCTTAATAAGGGATTAACCGATTAACCACCATCATCCCCCCAGGTTGTAATTATTTCCTACAGGGGGTGGCATTGGGTGAGGGCATTGGGTGGGCCCCTTACTTGGAGGATCATCCCAGGAGTTGTAAGTAGTTAGGATCACCCCCCTTTTAAAAAAAACATAAATTTCGGCCATTTGGGTCCGGGGTCCCACAACCCCAGGACCAGGGGACGACCGCGATCAACATGGTTGTTTTCACCACTTACAAGTCATGGGATGATCCTCCAAGTCGGTTTCTATAAAGAAACAGGTCTTCAAAACTTGAATCGTCCAACTGTTTGTGAACAAAACTTCCAGTCATGAAACGACGGATTGTTTGAGACAATTTTGTCTCCGTGAAAAAAGTCAATGCCGTAAAAAAAAGGGACAAAACATAGTACTACTGACAGTACATGCTAAAAAGATATATAAAATACAACAATAGAATATGTCTTACTCAATTAGGTCATCTTAGAGTGTTAAGTTTCCAGTCATTTCCTACAAGAACTAGCAGCTCGGTACCCTAAATTGCGACCGAGGACGAGGACCCAGCAATTCAACACTTTCAACCCTCATTGTCATTTCCAAAGGGGGAAAAACACAAACATCCCCACCATTGGATTGAAATAGGGTACATTTCTTTGAAAGAGAGGGTCCATGTATGATATATAAATAATATAATATGATATATACATAAATAATTATATATACTCACTTAGCCAATGGTCACTGAACTAAAAGTTTGAACTTTTATTTTCCCTACTAAATATGTAATCCCAAAAAGTGAACAAAGTTTAGCCATTGGCCAAGTAAGTATATGTACCTGTGGTCCTGCCCAAACACTGTTAACAATAGAAACTGAAGGTTAATAGATTGAAGTAGGGCTCCCGTCATAACAATAAATTAAGATTATCTACCCACTCGTTACAGGGTTGAGGCATTCTCCCAATATTTAACTTATACATTTAGTTGATCTTTTATGGTAAAATCTAGGCAAGTATACCGGTCCCCATGTAACGTATCCTATATGCCTATATGCTAGGCTTGCATAGTTTCCTTGTTGGAACTAGCAGCTTCCGGCAGAAAACCCGGGTACCAAGACTACCTCACCAACTGCGGAGTTTTTTGGTTCACGCCTGTCGTGGACATTTTGTCGAAGGAAAGGACATCTGGTCTCCGTTATTGACATCTGAGATGCTCTATGCAGGGAATATGTAGTACCTATACATTTGGCTGAAACTTATGGTACACATGTATACCCTTCCCTGAAGCTAACAGCGAGTTTACACCTGAAAACCAACGGTTGGAAGATGTATTTCCATTTGGGATGGCGTATTTTCAGGGACTATGTTAGTTGCAGGGAGGGTAAATGTAGGTAAGTATTCCCTACATGGAGATAAATATGATGGGGTTCATGGAATCATAAAAGTGACATGTACAGTTGAGCCACAGAAAAAGGCCAAACAAAAACGCACTTACTTTCCATGAGACACTGGTCTATTACAATCCCCACATAAGTGGGTGGTATAATCCCCTAAAAATCCTAAACAACCAGGATTTTTTTTCGTTGCTCAGTTGAAACGTATGTATATATTTAAATATATGTACATTGTGATTGTTGAAATGTGTATGCAAATATATTTATATCTATGCAGTATCCTATTAGAGCATCAATGCATGAGAAGCCAGTGTCAACATCCAACTGCGAATTTTGTCTCCCAAATCCCTTTGAGTGTGCAGAATTTCTACAGCCATCATGGCTGGTCAACCGGAGGGAGCCCCGTACCTCCCCTCAGAAATAAGGGTGAAAAAAAAAGCCGGCCTTAAAGAAATCCTTTCATAAGGCCGGCTATTTCTGGGGGGGGTAGGTTGACCAGCCAAAAAAAAAACATGATTTCAAGAACCCACCACCAGTATCCCTAATCAATAGCTGTTTCTGGTTCCCTTAATAGGTGGGATCGGTGATATATAATCACCAAATTGGTAGTATATACCACTTATATACCACTTATATATTGCCTTGCCAGGGATTATATGCTACCGATCCCACCTATTAAGGGGAACCAAAAATTCAACCATTGACCTAAGGCTAGCTCTTCGCAACCGCCAGTTATCTCGTCGGTATGGAAATACTGACACTCTGAGGTGGATTTTCCCGGCAGATTGGTGGCTCACATGTTTTCAAAGCTCCGAAAACCTTCATTAATGCCCTTGGGTTCCAACCCGACCAGGGGAACTCTGTAAACGTATCCCACCTATGGTGCCAAGAGAAAATGATGATTGATGAACAGAACTTTTCCCCCAGTTCTGAGACCAAACTTCCAGGAAACACTGGACCTCAAAAATTTGTTTTTTTATTTGTTTCCCAGATGCTCCATGTATGGAATATGTACTGTACCTACATGAATGGCTTCAATGTAAAGGGTAAATGTAGGTAAATATTCCATACATGGAGCATATGGGTTTTATTGATTTATTGAAGGTAAAAAAACCCACGTGACCTCAAGTCTTGCACTCCCTTAAAGGTTTAGGTCAAAAAATTGGAGGTCGAAAGGCCTTCTAACTTCTAACTACAAGCCGCTCATCTACTTTTGATGCTTCAGAAATTCCGAGGCCAACCACCCTTTGGATGGTGCACAAACCATCGCGTATATAATGGTATATATTTGCCATATATCTGGTGATAAGCCGGATTTCTGAACCATCAACAGTATTCTTCAAGAGTCAAATGATGCATCCACAAAAATCTTCAGTTGCTTGGCATTGCTGGAAAACAACCCCCCAACCGTTCCGTTTTCCGGGCCATTTTTTTGCGAGGCTGCGAGCTGTGACGCTAAATCTCTTGGATTTCTTGGTGTCCAACTTGGTTCCCCGACAAGGCGGGGGATTTTAAGAATTTGGTCTTGGGATTGTTTTTTCTTCAAGTCTCCGAAGCCAACGGTCTTTGTTTGCCGTTTTTTTTTTGTTGTTGGGGGGGGGTTACATCACCCATCATCCATCATCATCATCCATCATCATCCCCAGTCAAATATGAGCTTCCCAAAAAATCGTAGCCTCAGAAAACCTGTTATTTTTTGTCAATGCTGAATCATCTTCCCAAACCTAAGATTCTTGGGATTCCAGCGTTAGGGTTAGCTTTTGGGAATGTAAAGGTCAACATGTTCCATGGATTCGGATGCATTCCATTAGCGGTAAACCAATGAAGAACATTGCACTTCTTGTACTTTTCATTGTGTTTCCTGGAATGTTTCATGTGAAAATCATGTGGATAAGAAAAAATCACAGGCATCGCGTGGACTTGGGACTTGAACTCTGACAGTGGAAAATTTCAAGCCTGTTTTTCGGCTTGGGGACTGTCCAGATTTCGCCATGGTGCTGTTGCGGCGGGTCCGGTGGGACCCAACAGTGAAGCGTGTCACGCTGACACCGACCAAAGAACAGCAAGAGATGTTGCAGATTACATGATCAGGAGATTCTTGTGGCTCTTTGGGCATAGGTGAACTGAAGATCACCCTTAGTTACAAAAACTCTGAAGAAAGGCAAACGTCTCATGTTCAATGGCTGCTTGAAGCTACAGCCCTGCGATTCACCCTTCGATTCCCCGGAAGATTTTTCTTTAATGCAAAAAGATTTTGTGGAAAACTCCTCAAGGATTGCTCGGATCCCCGTGTATATGCCTTAAAGAAATTCTAGTTGGTGGTTTCAACCCACCTGAAAAATATTAGTCAAATTGGAAATCTTCCCCAAATAGGGTTGAAAACAAAAAATATTTGAAACCACCACCCAGAATACATGACATGGATCAGTATAGGTGAACTTGATTCTGAATTTGATCATTTCATTATGGCTCAACCTAACCTACCCGCCCCCCAAATATAACCTCCCCTCCCCCCCCCAAAAAGATGCGTTATGCAGGGCTTATGGAAAGGCCGGCGTTTTTGAACCCTATATTTCGGAGGGAAAGTACGTACCTTTTGGGGGATGGAGCCAAGGTTGACCACCCATAAGTTCACCAAAACCTGGATTTCCCTTCATGTCCTTCCACCAAAAACTGGGGGCTACTTCCAGGGCTGGGGTCGGAGTTCCAATGCAATCTTCGGCCGGAGATGATTTCCGAGATTTTGGTGCTACTTATCTGGATTTCCAAAAAAAAAAATAAACAGTGACATTTGGCGGCTTCAAGGTGAGCCAAAAAAAAAAACACCACTTATAAATTCGGTGAAACTACGTATATCTACGTATCCTATAAGTAGAATTTTGGGAAACAGCCCAGTTAGCCATTTAATTTAATGGCCATTTATAGGGGCCGAAGATATCACCCCATTTATAACCAGGAATCGGCTT
Organism: Breviolum minutum Mf 1.05b.01; assembly: GCA_000507305.1. NCBI lineage: Eukaryota > Dinophyceae > Suessiales > Symbiodiniaceae > Breviolum > Breviolum minutum. Next base: position 71,312 of record DF239804.1, read on the forward strand.
GGGGGGGTGTCCCACCTTCTAAGCATCATCCAATCAAAACTCAACTGATAGATTTTGGTCCAAAATCAACCCACCGATGAAAACATCTTTTTTGAGGGGTTGACGTTGACTTTTTACCATTTTAGGGGTCAACGCTTCCAACAATATTGGGTAATGTGGGTTCTAGGTATGTAAACAAATAAATAAAGAAAGAAATGTCTGTATATATATATATATTTATGTGTGTGTGCCTGCGCATTTGATTCATATTTACATAGTTCTCCATATGTTTTTCAATCATATTAAAATTTTCTACATACATGAGAGGATGGATGGGCTAAATCATCTTAAATTAACCAACCCACCAGTTTAGTAAAGTGGCTCATCAGGACATATACACTTCTTGCACACCAATTCAGACGTTTAATTTTGTAGGAATCCAGTCATATGCTCAGATGATGTGTAGGATGTCCAACTGCCTCCGAAACGCATAATTTTCCATTCCATTCTCAGAAGGTGAGCGGTTGATCCCTCCGGATTTTCTATTCAATTCATATCTTCCGAGACGAACCGAACTGCGCACCACGGGGCTGTTTGGATAACAAGATTTCGCTCCCCAGATTGGCGGAGACCACGAGGATCAGAGCTCGACAGAGTGTAAAGCTCCATTGAGGTCCCCGAAAAACACCGAGCCCGAGCTTGACAATGAGAGGGGTTTGGTTTAAACAGGGGTCAGCTTTACAGAAAAAGCTGGTGACACACTGGAAGATTAACATGGAACATAATCATAGAGCTTGGGAAGATCATGTTCCTTTCTAAATTGGTGATTTGAATGATCCATGTTAATCTTCCAGGGTGTACGCATTGAAGAGATCTTGAAAGCGAGATGTTTTGCAGAAGATGTTTTGTTTCTTTTTTTGGGGGTGGCTTTGAAAAAAAACAAGTGCTATATATAGCTGCTAATTGATGATAGTTTTTTTCCGCCACTCATCCGAAAATATGCTGTCTATCTAAACACCTTACAGGAAAAAAAACAATCTGCTCCTGCAATATCTCAGAAGATCTTTCAGGCTCTGTTCAACATACCCTCACGTTGTTTTTGGCGGGAAAAGTCTGGGGCTGCTTGCAGGAAAGCAGAACCACAAACCCCCCCATCACCATGCTCGGCAAGAATCCTTCACTCGGATCAGGCATTGAATGAGGATTCTGATTCTTTCAACTAGGTGGATATGATCCACTGGATGGCTCCCATTGCTGCTATAACAAAAAAAAGCCTGGGCAATTCATTATAAATGGGTGTTTCCAAAAATAGGGGTACCCCCGAATCATCAATTCTAATAGGGTGTTCCCTTATAAACCATCCATTTTGGGGTACCCCTATTTTTGGAAACCCCCAAATCCTTAACTACTGAATGTTTTTTGCCATTTTGGGTAGCCTTACGAATTTCAACCACCCAAATTGGGGGCGACCGTGACCTCGGCGGGAAAGGTTGCGAGGTAAATTGACGATCGATTCATGGTGTACGTTTTGGTTGACTAGTCTGATGTAAGAGGCGAACTGTTCGGGGTTGTATACACCGCCTGAGCAACTAAAAAAAAACAGTCCCTGGTTGTTTTAGGGGATTTGTTGGGGATGACAAACTACCCAGTTTTATAGGGATTAATACGAAACCATTGTAACTATTGTAGGGATTTGTTAGGGATTATACTACCCAGTTTTATAGAGATTAATAAGAAACCATAGTAACTATTGTAAGGATCTTTATTAACCAACCAGGATTCAATGGTTCAGGTAGGATGTTCTTTTTTTGGTGGCTCACCTGTTTACAGAACCAGACCTCTTTCCTTCAGAATTTTGATCGAAATCAAAGGAGTCGTAGCTCAGGATGATGGAAAATGTCCACATAGGTCAACAAAGCCACTGCACCAGCGATCAAACACATACCTGATGTGTAAAAACGAACCGAAGGGTGATACAGAATATAAACATGTACTAAGAAATCAATAATACATAATTATATTTTGATATTATGCAAATTCAGATGTAATTCAGCTATATGATCCTAAAATGGTCAATATCATGGTGTTCGGGGAAAAAATGGTTTGAACCAACAAAAATTTCACACAACATGGTCAAATTTCACACGTAAGATTTTTCGTGACGGTGACGTCCATTTTTTTGTCTATATTAAATCTCAACCTAGGAAATCAAAAAAAAAAAATGTCCAAATAGATCACCTACAAGGTGGATCCCCTACGATCCGCTCAAGGTTCCATCCCCTTTTCCACGTATTTTTTCACCATGGATTTCTGGACGTAAAACGTACGAATTTCAGGAAAAAACAGATGTTCTCTAGCCCTAGGGATCCAATCACCTTCTGAGAATGGTAATGGAAGCTAAATACCTTGCTGAGAAGGTGATTATACACCCCAATCATCATTTGACAAGGTGATTGGATCCCTAGGGTAGGCTAAAGTACACCCAATCCGGATCCATATTTACGGTATACGTAGAAAGGGAGCCTTTCAAGCGCCCCCGTGTAATTTTCCATACTGTAGCTACACAGTAGTTATTGGGGGTCTTGTTGCTCTAGGTATATTTACCTGCATTTACCATAAAAATTAACCAAATGTAAGTAAATATGCCATCTGGGGGAAATTCCCTGACTTTTCCCCACAGATTGGGGAATTCCCTCGGCTAAGTCGCGGTTTCATTTGCCTGAATAAATTTTAGGTTGTGAGCCTCACCCTAGCAATTCTTTCATACCTTTTTGGGATGGTGAAAACGTGACCCCTTTGCTTTTGGCAACTCATGACCTGAAAACTTTAAACCTTGATATTTTCTAGAGTTTTGACCCTACGACCCTTTCGGTGTAACATGTTCTCTCATTTTTCCTGCTTCTTATGGCAAGATTTTCTCCAAGGTCGTCAAACTCCTGAAATTTGAAGGCATTTGTAGCAAAATGTCGCCATTAAACATCGGTACCCAAAGAATCCATGGGACGATTGTAGATTTACCTACATTTGGTTGATTTTGAATGGTAAATGTAGGTAAATATGCCATACATGGATCCTATGGGGTATATAACCTGTACCTCTTTTAGTTTGGGTTGTGGAACCCCCCCACCAAAAAACAAAAAAACAGCACCAATCACGAAATCCATTCCGCCAACCATGTTTTGGCATGTTTCGATGAGGGTAGTTCATGTAGAAGACTGCTGGGCCCAGCTCCTTCAAAAAGCGCTGGAAGCGACTCCGACAATATTTCTAGTTCGTGGTTCCAAGCCAGTTGAAAAATCTTCGTCAAAATGGGTTCATCTCCCCCAAGTAGAGGTGAAAATGAAACAATATTTCCAAACCACCACCTAGAATAGAATATTGGAATGACATTTTAACCTTCCCCATATTCCATGTATTCCAACAGTTTCCCCATATTCCATGCATATTTGTTGAAAGCACCAGCTATTTTCAACGTGTCATCTGGAAAAAAAAACTCACCCAATTCCTGGTGAAGTTCCAAATTCCATCAAATTCCAACCTCTCAAAAACTGCCGAAGATTGATTGGCATTCCCCAAGAAACTCCCTTAGAGACTACCCCCCTGGAAGTTTAACAGTTCGCCCCTGAAAATATACCATCCCAAAAGGAGAGTTCTTCTTCCAACCATCATTTTTCAGGGGCGAGCTGTTAAACTTCGGGAGTGTAACCCCTTCAAAATTGTATGGGTCTAAGCATTCTTTACCATCATCTAAGCATCAATCATCATCAATCCATGGTCGTTTTCCCGGGTCCCAGCAACGGGATCCCGAAACAATCGACCGACACCGGACCCGTGTCCTTATAGGCTGTCGACCATGCAGCTCGGGTGTAGTAGGGAGCACCTTCCACTTCCCCGTGAGCTGCCAATCTTCCTGGAAAAAACTTGGGGTGGATTTTGATGGCTGGTCCAGCCCCCCCTAACCTCCCTCCTTCAGAAGATTTGTTGTGTTGATTTCTGATGAGTTGTTGATTTGTTGTTTTTTGATTTTTTGTGTTGATTTGTGATTGAGCTGCCACTCTCGGTTTGCGTTGATTTGTTTTTTTTGTTTTGGCTGGTCCACCGGGAGGCCTCCCTAACCTGTTTCTAAAAAAAACAAGTATATTCACCTTGTTATTATGCTGGGCGAATTTTCCCAAATAACTCCTAAACCTCAATTGAGGGGATTTTGTTGGAGTAGAGTATTTCCTCGGAAAAAAAAACACCAAAGTTTGGGGACTTCGGATCCATCCGGTGGTTTCAAGTCGCGATTTCATTTGCCCAGATCGATACATCGCGTATGTATACCCCACACCCTCACATCACAACGGAATCTCCAACGTTTCATCAAAATAAGATCTTCATCAGAAGATCCCCCCAATGCAACAGGCCCTCCAAGAAATATGGCCTTACTATGGGAAACCAATGGTTTTTGTTGTCCATGATTTCTTGCCTGCAAAGAGGGACACATTGTGCATCCATTGTGTGGCAAAGGCAGTGCAAGCTCCCGATGCAAAACCAGCACTGAAGCGCAACACTCCCTGGGAAGAGGATACTTGGTGGCGTTTTGTGGTGGGAAGCTGCTTGATTGGTTGGAAAATGGTTTCCTACATCAGGTATACTAGCCAAAAAATCCCCAAAAGAACGAGCAATTCTTAAATCAATGTGTTTTTTTCAAAATTTGCTTTAGTACAGGGAACTAACATATCCCACCTTGGTACAAGGAAAATGATTTTCAACAGTGCCGTTGTAACAATATATGTTAGTTCGCAGGAGCGTAAATCACACAACATCGAATCAACGATATCTTAAGGTGTAATATATATATATATATATGTACAAGGTGGGCCCCGTCACCAAATATAAATGGGGTGAAAAAGCTCCTATAAGTAGGGTGAAATAACCACAGTTCCCCATAGGCCCCATGTCACCTTCGTATATAACGATTGTAGGGATCCACCTTGTAGGAAGGATGAAACAATTTTGTACAAGGCAATTTGCGCTAACGGTACTTCCGCGTCGGGTTAAACCTCTTGTAAAAGTCGATCCGGGGGACTCGTTGAGAACAGAAGAATGAAAGCAAGGTAAAGGTGAAAGCTGGAAATAGATCAAAACTACCATGCAATAAGCATCAATAAGCATACTCCACAAAAATCCAATTGCTATAGTGATTGCGTTCTATAAGCTTCTAAGATTTCCAATTTTGGTGTGATGACCAAACAAAATCCCGAAAAATCCCTGTGCTTTGGAAACGCCTCATTTTCAGGTATGTGACAGTATGTGTATGTTTTCGTCTTTTTCCGGGGCGACACCCTCCCCCAAAACTAACAGTTTGCCCCTGAAAAATAGGCCATCAGACACCCCAAAATGAAGCCGGATCGTCTTCCAACCATCCATTTTTCAGGTGCTAGTTTCCAGGGGTGCTAGCTTCTTCCGTTGCTGAGCCTTGGGTGATTTGAGGAAACCTTCAGCCTTCAAGGTGTGCGGTTCCACCCATCCGAATCCCATCCACCCCTCCCGGGCGCCTCTGGGAGATGTACGCCTCCAATGCCTGGGAAGATCTTCAGGCAGAAAACGTTGGAATCATTGGATCCATGGGACTTGGATGTTTTTCCCCTGGATCTTCCGGATCTTGTGTGTCGAACTTGTGTGCCTTAAAATTCACCGTTAAAAAAAAAACTAGTAAAAAGGCAGAACAAATATACATATCTAGAAGATCCAGGTATTTACTACTACATTTAGTGGATTTTGTATGGTTAAATATTTTTGTAGATATACTAGTCCCATGGATCCTCTGGTTATTCCAGAAATGTAGACAAGTTGAATTTGTTTGGTTTTGTTGGAAATGGGTGGAAAAAACAGCAAAGAAAATGGTGGTTTACAATATTGAGAAGGAACAAAACATCACCTTAACACAAATCATGCTGTAAAAGAAATAAACTTTGAACTTGACGAATTTGACCGAGACATGATATGAACAATTTTCAAGTGGCCACTTGAGTGAGAGTGCATGGTTAAGTCACGCCATCATCTCACTTTGTGAAAGGCAAATACGTGCACAAAAAAACACACCGCCCAGGTTCACCAGGCAGGCTGGTCATATTTGTGGCCTCCATCTTCCGGTTCGGGTGCTGATTGAACCCTCAACAATGGTGATTTTTGACACCACTTCTCATCCATTTAAAAGCACCCCTTGGAAGATCCTTTCGGTATGTTTTTTACAACCTTTCCTTTTTGGTAAAAGAAAAACATCTAACACATGTGGAATCAAAAAGCTCCCCCCCTGACGCCACGTGGAGACAACAATACCGAATCCAAAGTGGCCCTGTGAAAGTCCCTTTTGAAGAACCGCGGCCGTTTTTTTTTCCATCTTCAAAAAATTGAGATAAAAAAAGACGGTGATCCTTCACAAGGTGGGCCCGGTACTACCAGTCCCAATTGGATTTAGAGTTCATATACGTTGGGTTTTAACCCCAGGTACCCATTTTCTAAGGTCATTTAACCCATTTACAACTAGGTCCGGTGCCAACCCCTTGCAGCTATCAATGTACAGAGACCCAAACCGTTTCAGCAAGTAATGAATCCGATTGAATCAAGACTCTAGGCTGACCAGTCTCATCCTGAACAGCCTTGGCCAAGCGAGTCTTGACCACAGGACCCAAGTACCTTGGCCAATTCATGGCAACCAACGGGTCACGAGGTTAAAACATCATGGCACAAATATAGCTCCCATCCACTTGGAGGATCATCCCATTTAGTAAGTGGTTAATAACCATGGTTAGTCAGTCCCCTAAGTAGGGTTATTCCCCTTCCAAATGGGCTAAATGGCTTATAGATGGGGGTTACTAACCACTTACTAACTGGGATGATCCTCCAAGCAAGGACCTATATATTCCTCCTACCAAACTGACCTAGCTATGCATTTCTACGCATTTTGGAAGTGGTGACAAGCCCGCCTCAGAGGAAAATTCATTGATATACCAGCGGGACAAAACATGATGAATCAACAAACAACACCATCTATATGTTTACCATAATTATACCTGCCTCTTTACACTGTGCATTTCTCAGTGCGAAAAAAAAACATCTCCTCCTATCATAGCTTGAATGATTTCAAGAAAAAATAAATGTCAACTAGATGGCAATTCTTTTTTGTGACGTGGACCTGTGATGGGAAAAACACTCCTTCTAGGTACAATCGTCCATCTCACACTGTTCA
>DF239804.1:83524-108453 GCA_000507305.1 Breviolum minutum Mf 1.05b.01
TGTAACATTCCAACAGTCACCAAAACAGGTGAAAATCGGACCGCCATGGCGCTTTTGGCACAAGAAATCTGCCGCGCCAATTGCCGCTTATTTGCAGCTCTAGTAACTAGTATTGAGGCTCAATTTTTATGAGAAAAGAGGAGATTCACATCATGATCTTCCATTCAAGATCCGGAAACCTCATTCCATGGGGGCTTCCTAAAATGGTCCCCAACAACCATTGATTTTCCTACTAAAAATGATCATTTTGGGGTGTTTTGGAGGTACCACCATTTAAGGAAACACCCCCATCTTCCTCCCACCAAATGTCTTTTTAGAAAATTACCAAGGCTGATGAACTGACGCGGTCTCATTCTTCACGACCGGGTTGCTGTCTGCTGTCCGTTTGGTGGCTATACGTATGGATACACCCCTGCAAAATCAACCTGGAAACACAGAATTGACTAACACATGTCTTCGTCTTCGAGTTACGTTTTTCCAAACCACTAGATTTGGGTCTATATGTATATATATATATGTTTAATATTACATTTGCATATATACATTTTCTTATAATAATATATATATATATATATATTCAATATAGCATTTGAACAAAATGCGGCCTGACGAGGTGAAAATAAGATATCTTTGAAACCACCAACCACCCAGAAAAAACCCACCATCTTCAGAGAATGCATTACCCAAATGATGTAAGACATATTTGCCTACATTTCCCCATGAATGTTTCCGTTCTTGCCCCAAATCTAGTAAATAATCTCGAACCATGGAGCATCTGGGTTAGTGAAAAACAGTGAGGGAAGTAGCAATCCCCGTATCAATGCCTAGATCAGTCCTTTTTTTGAATATTCCAATAAGGAAGACCTGCTGTTTTTAAAACCCCGCTCACAACCCCTGAAAACCCTTCAAACCCCCCCGCAAGCCCTTGCAGTGACTAAAGAATCGAGCGAGTCACGTGATCCAAAGACAACTTCCTGGGAGGTGTTGAAAGATGAAAAATGATGACACAACCCTCAGGACAGAAGTAAGGCGTTATGAAGGGATTATTAAGACATCAATAGTGGCTTATAATGCCTTAATTAATACCTGGAAAGCCAAGTGCCCTATTCTTAAGGCAACAGTTGCTGGTTTTAGGAGTAAAGTTGCCTAAAGAAATAGGACGCTTGGCGTTCCAGGTAAGTCCTTATTTCTTGGTGAGGATGGCATCCGGGGAGCGCCCTTCAATTCCCACAAAACACTACTGACAATACTTCAATAAAAACTAAGAGATCACGCTGGAAAATGAATCCCCATGTCGAAAAATGGCACATTCTTTTTTTTGGGGGGGTACGGTAGGCACCCGGATAAAAACGACCTTTTCCTGTTTTCTTTCTAGAAATTTGAACATATATATTTCAAAAAATAACATGTTTTTCCTCCGAGCATCAAATTCTTTGTCGGAAACACATTTGACGACGAGTCCAACACATGAACTTCTTAAAAACAGTCCACAGGGGAAATGAGACGTCTCCAAGACTAGTTGGTCCCTTCTGCTATTTTAGAAACATGATGAAAAAATAACCAACTCCTGTTCAAAAAAGATAAACTGAGCTGAAATCCACTTCAACAACAACAACAACATCATCATCATCATCATCAACAACAACAACAACATCCTCCCACACTTTTTTTCGTCCGTTCCAAGGTGCATTTCTCTCATGGCAAAGTACTGAGCAGTCTTTAAGCCTCCTGCCACTGGAGTGATCCGAAACACCATTCCTAGAGGGGCAAAGGAATAGATGGAGACAGGTAGCCTTTCTTGGTCACTTCGGTGACTACCGGTGGGCCCTTGTAAAAACAAACACCAGAAGAAATACTATAGAAATAATATGGTTCTAGTTGGTGGTTTCAACCCATCTGGAAAAATATTAGTCAAATTGGATCATTTCCCTAGATAGGGGTGAAAATAAAAAATCTTTGAAACCACCAGTTAGGGTTAAAAATGGGTGTTTCCAAACATTTGGGCTTTTTCCCCCCCAAATCATCAATTGAAAAAAGGGTTTTCCATGAAAAAAACATCCATTTTGAGGGTACCCCTATTCTTGGAAACACCCATATACGTATACTAAATCACGGACAAATGGCATAAAATCACTGTAACACTAATATGGCAGATTATCCACAACCTAGTTTCCCAGAATTTTATGCCATCTGTGTGTGCGTTGATATCATTACAAATATGCCATCTGTTTGTGAGTGTTCCCTTTTTTGGATGCCATCTGAATGTGATGGGTGAACCTTTCAAATTCTACTTGAAAAATTCTACTTGGCCGTGTATTTTTTCTGTTCAAATTCTACTTGAAAAAGTGTTGAAAAAATGGTACCTTTTGGCCGAATCTTGGTTTTGGCTGTGTATTATTTTCTGCTCAAATTCGACTTGAAAAAGTGTTGAAAAATTAGATTTTGCAGCTTTTGGTCGAATTGTGGTTTTGGTGTTGCCTTTTCTCCCAAAAATAATATCAATCGGGCGACGGTGAACAGCACAACAAATGGCATACCGCGGCATACCTGTTCTTGGCATTGCTTTTCCCTTGAAAATCCAGTCTGAGAATTTCTACTCGTATAATCTTGGTTTCATTTGTTGCTTTTTCTTCTCAAAATTCTACTTGAAAAAGTGTTGAAAAATTAGATTTTGCAGCCTTTGGTGTTGCTTTTTCTTTTCAAAATTCTACTTGAAAAAATGTTGAAACATGAACATTTCTAAGCATTTGGTCGATTCTGGGTTTTGGTTGTTGTTGTTTTTTTCAAAGTCTATTTGAAGAAGTGTTGAAAAATAAAAAAATCTAAGCTTTTGGCCGAATCTTGGTTTTGGTGTTGCCTTTTCTCTCCAAAATAATTTCAAGCGGGCGATGGTGAACAGCACAAACAGATGGCATACCGCAGCATACCTGTTCTTGGCATTGCTTTTCTCCGGAAATTCCAGTCTAATTGCAAGAAAATTGAAAATTCTCATTTCTACTCGTAGAATCTTGGTTTTAGTTGTTGTTTTTTTTTCAAATTCTACTTGAAAAAGTGCTGAAAAATTGGCAGCTTTTGGTCGAATCTTGGTTTTGGTTGTTGTTTTTTCTTTTGAAGTTCTATTTGAAAAAGTGTTGAAAGATGAAAAATTCTAAGCTTTTGGTCCAATCTTGGTTTTGGTGTTGCCGACGGTGAACAGCACAAACAGATGGCATACCGTGGCATACCTGTTCTTGGCATTGCTTTTCTCTGGAAATTCCAGTCTAATTGCAAGAAAATTGAAAATTCTCACTTCTACTCGTAGAATCTTGGTTTTAGTTGTGGTTGTTTCTTTTCAAATTCTACTTGAAAAAGTGCTGAAAAATGGCAGCTTTTGGTCGAATCTTGGTTTTGGCTGTGTTTTTTCCTGTTCAAATTCTACTTGAAAAAGTGTTGAAAAATTAGATTTTGCAGCCTTTGGTAGAATCTTGGTTTTGGTTGTTGCTTTTTCTTTTCAAAATTCTACTTGAAAAAATGTTGAAACATGAACATTTCTAAGCATTTGGTCGATTCTGTGTGTGTTCAGCACTTGCATATAGACTTTGAACCAGTCCTGACAAAGATCCAAACGAATCCACCCCTCTATGCCATCTGAGTGTGAAAATCCAAAATGTGGGTGTTCACCATCAGATGGCAGTTTTATATGTCCCGACTGATGCCATCTTACCGTGATTTAGTATACATATAACTCCTAGAAGTAGGATTTGAATTTGTTCATCCCACTTAGCCATTGATTTTCGGCCATTTATAGGGGCGCCGTAACTCCATTTATGCAATTCAGCATGTTTTTCAGTCGGTATTTGAATGGATGCTTTTCTGGAATAATTCACGTCCAAGCAATGGCTAGGAGGTAAACTATCTACATCATTCCAAAAAAACACTCCAAACATCAACTTGGATAGCTGGCTGGTAAATCCACACTGATATATGTTGATTGTATTTATCGTGGGAATCGGAAAAAATGTGTTTTTTTCCGTTTTTCCTAGCTGAGTTTCCTGGAGGGTAACATGATGTGTGTGGAGGTTCTGGGGTTGGGTTGGCAATATCTTCGTAGTCTATACAGCCTTTTAGGTGTGATAGACTAACTCTCAAAACCAGCGACCTTAGCCGGCAGGCCCGCAGGATCTCTGACAAAACGTCCAGCCATCTTCAAACCCCTTCAAAATCTGCCAACCAGTGAAAAATGGGGACGAAAAAATCATAAACCATGTAAACAAACTCCTGTGACCTGGTTGCAAAAGGATGTACCGAAATTGTTTCGCCACAAAAACCTGAGATATGCAAAGAATGAAGCACCAAAAGTGGGAAATTTTGTTTAGGTTCTAGGTGGTGGGTTCAACCCAATCTGAAAAATACTAGTCAAATTGGATCATTTCCCACAATGTTTTGGGGGTGAAAAGTGAAAATTCCAGAAAAAATAATGAAAGGACCACCTAGACTCGTTTATCTAAGTGATGAAGAACCTCTAACATCTCCCACTTAACACAAATTGGATCAAGCATTCCCTGGTCGGGAACTTGCGAAGTAAGCATCTTTCAGGTACAGAACCGCACAACTCTGAGGTGAGGCGCAGTTGAGAGAGCTCTAGTCATACATAACCCATTTTACGGATCCATGGGACGATTGCATGTTTACCTAGAGCTAATGTACCACCAAAAAAATCAAGCATCCAAATGTGGGTGTTTTCCTATACCTGGAAAGCCAAGGAAAGCCCTATTTTTCTAAGGCATTTTTTTTTAAAGGTGTTTCCAAGTTGCCTTAACAAAAAATAGGACCAACACTTGGCGTGTTCCAAAGGTACCATTTTTTGTTTTCGAAACGGATCCCGTTTTTGGGGGGAAATTTTTCCACGAAAAATCCCTACGAACTTCACAGACGAAACCTGACTTGCAGCATTCACCTAAACACGACCGAGCTGCGGAACCATAATTGACGTGTCAACTGCGGCATCCTCACTGAGGGCGTTGTTTTGGAAGGAAGATTCTAAGAAATCTCCAACGGTCGGACCCACGAACGAATGGACCCCTAAACTTGAGTATCTTAATAGCTCTAGAACCTTACTTTTTTGGGGTCCGTTGGTAAGGTCCCGTTTGATTTTTGATGGAAAGATGTGACCGTCACTTTCCGCAGGTTTCCGAGGATGTGGATGTCTGGCGAAAAATGACCGGATCCCAAAGTCTAAAAGACATAGCCTTAGCCCCTGAAAAGTGACAAAAAAGAACAATAGCAAGCCGAATCGTCTTCCAACTTAAATCGCCATTTTTTCAGTGGCGAGCTGATAAACTTCAGGGGTGTATATGATATGCGATATGTTTCACCAAGGTTGACATACAATCGTTCCCAATGGATCCGGAGAATCGGATAAGAAACTCTCATCAACCTACCCTAACAACAATCCTGGCTGGATCCGAACGTCAAACGAGGATGAGCCTAGGGGGTGCACTTACAAACTCACGATCCCGAAATGCATAGTATTTAGGTTCTATTACCAACCATTCTCAGAAGGTGAGGTGAGTGATTGGATCTCTAGGCCTAAGTACATCCAAGTACCAATACTGTACACTTATCACCTGGCATCTTTCACTTGAGCCCATGTCAATAGGAAACCATATGTGAGTTTTGGTGTTGCTTTTTTACGGTGCAAAAAGGACTTCTCCACAAGTTACAGTTGCATCAAAACCCCATGTTTCACATGGAACATACAACGTCGATGCTTCAGAAATCCCAAGGCCAACCACCAGTTCGATGGAGAGGTCGCTATAATTTGCCGAGGCTTAATATGTTCCATGTACCGAGGTTTTCACCCTTGTCAGACAAGTTCGAATGCATCCGGCAAGTGACAGGCCATCAGACGTTCTGACCACCTGTGGCATGGTGGTCTTCCTCAGTTTTTTTGGGCACAACAAAAAGGCGAAGTTCGTTGAAGTGAGAGAAGCTTTCCGTAAAATTGATCATATGTGAAGAGATGGTGGAGTATAATGTTAATCACCAGTCCCAAGATGTTTTCTGGGAACGCTCCCCCCCCAGAAAAAGCTAGAACTACCTACCAGGTACCAGGTTGCGAGATTCCCTTAAAAGGAAAGTAATTCGTCTCCCAACCAACCATTTTGAGGTGCTTTTTGATGTAAGTTTCAGGGAGGGGTGCTTGCACCATTTTGGGAGGAAAACCTTTACTTATTGCTTCACCAGTCCAGGTCCATTTTCCAGCCAGCTATGTTAGTCTACCAGAGTGTTCAAATTTAACATATACCCTGGAAGTTTTGCAGTTCACCCCTGAAAGTTGCCGGAACCCAACAGGATATAGTCTTCCAACCACGATTCTTCAGGGGCTATTTTAAACTTCGGGGCTGTAGGTGTAATGCTTTTGGCAATAACATGCATATGTCGCATTGTCAAGAGAAAATCAAAACATATCACCAACAAATAATGCCATGAAAACCAACCAATTGCAATTAATCTTGTTTTTTTCAAAAACAACGTTCGAAAACCATTTTTCCGAACAAAAACACACCACCACACTATCACCACTAATCACCATCCTTCACAACTACCATCCCACCGCTAAAAATTCACCTAAAAAAAATGAGTACCTCCACGACGTCAAGAGTCACTAAGATAAGTCCAATAACGCCGCCAGTAACACTGACTCTGGGTGCCACCTCTCGTCCTGATGGCGCGAAGGGCCCACGATCTCAACCAGGAAAAATGGTGCCCCATGTGGCGTGATGGTGGGTGACGCAGACCCACCTAGAAGGAAATTTGGGGCACCCGCCTTTAAACACACGGAAAAAAAGGACCAAACACTGTTGACGATATATATCTGATTAATATTACCTTCCCTGAAACTAACATTTTCGCACCTGAAAATGGGTGGGTTTGCCAATAGGAATTCCTCCTTTTCCACAGATCAATTTTCAGGTTCTGTGTTAGTTTCAGGGAGGGTATGTTCTAATTGGTGGAACCTCAACTTTCAAACCCAGTTGAAAAATCTGCTAGTCAAAATGGGTTCATATGTTCATCTTCCCCAAGGTGAACTTGGTGAACATCAAAAATGTTTGAAGTTTCAGCAACCAGTTACAGTTGTTGTTTGAGAAGGTTGAAGATCTCCGAACTTCCTGGAATGGCAAAGTTCCGGAAGATTTTTTCCCAAGTAATTGTCTGCGCATGTGGTTTGAAAATAATGGCCTCAAAAATCTGGGACAATACATTTTTTGCTTCTCATTGAAACTGGATGAATGGATTTATATAAATGGATTCAATGAAAGATTCCCAAATCGTCATCCTACCACAAGGCGGTTGCATTTCGGTGTGTCACGTTTGAACCTTCATTGCCCTCATGTTGGGGGATGATTCTTGATGTTGAAAGCATATTTTTGGGATACCCCAGCAACTTACTGCAAGGTCCTTACTGAAACCCATCTGTTTTGATACGTGCCAAGGTGAACTTATGAGAAGTCTTCCGAAAGATGCTGTGGCCGTAGGGTTGCCAAAGTAAATGCTGAGAAAACCCACACTCCTGTAAACCAGTATAGCCATGGAAAATCTACTCATTTTGATGGTATTTACCAGGAAAGATGAGATTTTCATTGGCTATGTTAGTTTCAGGAACGGTATTTTTGACAGGATCCCTATTTTTTGCAGTACTTTCCACTGCTGCCTGGCCAGTGGACACACTGAAATGAAGCATTATTTCAAAGGGAACTTTTCGTGCCTTTGCAAAGAAAATCAATTTTCGCATTCCCAAAAGTTGCCGTCACGCCGTTGAAAAAATTCAAGCGTTGAGGTCCGCAGCTGTTTTTAGATTTGCTTCTTCGATGCTCGGAAACAGTTCCACTCATATTGTCCCAAATGGCGGTGATCAATGATGAAATCTGTGACAGAATCCCTAAAAAAATCACCAACATATCACCAAATCCGATCTTACTATAAAGGGTTATGAATCACCATGATCCCGGTGAAAAATCCCCTATAAATGGGTTCGTTCCTGGTGGTTATATGTAGGTTTATAACCCTGGTTAGGGGACATATAACCCACTTATAGAGGTTAGAACCCTGGTTACCATGATTAATCACAAACAAAATGGGTGATTTTTGAGATACCAACCAAACCCCTAAGGTTCCAAGGGTTCAGATTCCCAACAAGACAAGCCAAGACACCCCAGGTGCTGAACCATCTCCTGAGTGCTTTGCATGGATGATGCATAAGGACTTACCCCGTGAAACCCTCTTTGAAACTAACCTATCTCGCAACCTGAATCACCTGCGGGGTTGGAAGATGTATAGTTTACCGGTCCGGTAAAACAAACATAGCTAAAATGGAACATCCCCCAGCCTTGAAGAGGAAATACATCTTCATTCATGGTGCATTTTCCATTGCCGGCTATGTTTTAGATTACCGGAGTATTTCCTTTTGGGACTTAAGACCTCCTCCTGGAAGGTGCGAGAAATGTCCTGTGAGTTTTAGGCAGGGTATAATTCAAGTTGTTGAAGTTCATCAAGTCCCATTGGTATCTCTTGGGTTGTCCGATGTCCTAACCTTCCCAGGATTCCAGTGGCAAATGAAGGTTTTAGGTTGGGGATCCCCTACTCAAATACTATAATAATCCTGGTGGGGACTGGCATCCTGGGCACAGTAAAGAAAACTCCAGGTATCTCTGAGAAAGTTCGTAATTATTGTTGTTGGTTTACTGTGATTCATCCATCTTTTTGGATACGCGAAATTGACATCATCTTCAACTCTTATAGCCATTCATTTAGGGCTATAAAAACCCCCAACTTCTAGGAATAGGAACTTCACCTCACTGGATCTCACTGGTGATTTTTTGTTCGCACCCACCGTTCCACTCCACTCCAACTCGAAGCACTTGCGGGGGGACCCCCTTAGGGACTGCTGGGGGGAAGTCTCAGGACCCTAAATAAGCATTATGTATGATTCCAAAATTCCCCCTCATTACCGGACCAACTTTTCGGGGCCAAGGCAGTTCTTAAGGAAAAAATCCATGGTGGTTTGAAAGGATCCAAATTTGACATTTAAGAATCCCAGCTGGATCCCTTAAGAATCCATTGCCTTAAAATCCAAGAAAATTACAACACACCCTGATAATCGCACACCAAAAAAACCAATCCCCCAAGCCATAGTTCGAACTATGATTCTTCGGAATCCCTTGCCACATCCCGAAAAAACGTTGGCGATTCGAAGGTTGCTATTTTAGGGGTGGAACGTTCCGAACGTTCGGTGTGTTGTTTCACAACCTTTTCCGAGCTTCAACGCATCCGAGTTATACAGCCTTCCCAAAGGCGGGGCTTCGATCCTGGCACATGGCGGGGGTTCGACGGACGTTTCGTTTCTTCAAAAAACGAGGGGGAAAGTTCACCTGGCAGGTGGGTTGAAAAACATAGGATTTGTATGGAAAAAAATTCGGCCAACCAGTTGGGTAGATGGTATAGTTGTTGTTTATATGGGTTATCCCATGATTTACAGGGTTTCATACATGTGGTGCAGGATCTCTTTCATCAACAGTATGGAAACATCCTTATCCCATAGGATCCATTGGATATTTGCCTACATTTGGCTTGAATTGATAGTAAATGTAGGTAAATATAAACGGATCTTATGGGTATGGCAAAAGAATTAATTTACACGCAGGAAATCTAACATGCCAATGGAAAAACAAACATGAATATGTGTCTCCTACTTCAAATTTTGGTGCTTTCCCAGCCAGTCCTCTTTAGTTTTATATGTATTCATAACGTAAGCATGCGTAGAAGCTGGAAGCTAAGTCTCTCTTCTAGTTTTAGAGTTTTTTTCGCTCTTGACACAACACATCTAACCAAAAACCACTCCAAAACAAAGGGTCATTTAATGACCCGCAACTTTGAGACTGTTGTTGGGATGGTTGGTTTGGTATACCCTCCCTGAAACTAACAGCAACAGTTCGCCCCTGAAAAATAGATAGGGGCCCCCTTGAAGTTTGGAGGAATTCCTATTGGAAACCGTAAACCCATCCATTTTTAGGGGCGAAAATGTTAGTTTCAGGGAGGGTAGTGGGGTCTTCATTAAACAGGTTACCGCTTTAGTTTTGGTCGTTCCTAAGATCCCATGCCGGACTGCAGTTTAGATCTCAAACTGAACGTGTGATGTCGAGAGATGGCAAAAATATCCGAAACAAAAAATAGGAAAAACACGGAACCAGCCCAGTTCCATCATAGGCGATATGAAAAAGGGGAAAACATGTATAAGTAAATATTCCCTACTTGGAGCATATGATTTCTATGACTAACATTATTACATATCCCCTAAAACCTAAAACTAACATATCCCCTTAAAAAAGGTGGTTAGTTTTGAATAGGACTCTCCTCTTCCAGGGCTCAAATTTTTCAGGGGTAAAACTTTTGCTGTTAGTTTCAGGGTCCCGGGTATATATTGGGCTTCACCTTTCCCAGGCTCAACACGTTTGTTCGGCACCGGCACCTCACTTCGTTGACGCTCTCAACGGTACCAGGCTTTAACCTCTGAAGAAGAGATGACGAGTTTGGTGAAGATTTTTGCTGCTTAAAAAGGAAGGGGATACACCCCCGAAAACTAACATGGAACCTGAAAATGAGCCCCTGAAAGAGGAGATTCCTATTGGAAACCATCATTTTTAGGTTCCATGTTAAACTTTGGGAGGGTACTGTTTGATGGTTCAGAAATACCAAGGTCAAGCAATCTAACCCCCTGGGATGGTGCTAAAAACCCATGTAAATCATGGGACAAACTACCAACCAGTCACTGGTTTTCTCGACGGATTTCTGAACCATCAACGGTGGCCGGGCCTACCTGTGATGCAAACCAGCAGTTTCTCAGTTCAAAAAAACTTCTCTACATTAGACACAAACTTGTGGAAACATCTACCCAACAAACGTCCTTAACCGTAAAAGCCCGAATCAAAATCTTTGCTGGACCCTTGACATTCTGGCATCCTGTTCTGCTATTAAACCTGACTTCCAAACCCCACCAAAAATCACCGTTTTCATCTCCACGTGGAGTAAACTTAAAGGGGTTGCTTCGTAATGCCCTTCACAATCTGTTTACCGCCCCGTGGAGGGTCCACGGAACCAACATTTTACAGAAGGGGTGGGTGATTGAAAACCTTTCATGTTCGAAGGGTCAAACATGGGAAATCATGGACGTCTAGAAAAAATAAGACATATTTCCCCAAATGGGCTTTGTTGCCTATAAATTTCAGTCACACAACAAGTCTCTATAACAGGGGTCATTATATTACCAACCCAAACAAGGCACTATAAAACGGGGAAATCCCTCAAAATTACCTTACATTTGCATTGTTTGATCCCCAAAACTAGGTAATTTAATGACCCCTTTCAACACCTGGTTTCAATAAGCCATTTATAAGCCATAAAACGCCCGTTTGGAAGGGTTATTAAACCCTACCAATCGGGGACGAAAGCCATCCCCATGGGGTTTTTAACCATTTACGTCCGTCATGGGATGATCCTCCAAGTCAACAAACCTCACTACAGTTTTAACATGAAAAAACCAGCCTCAAGCCAAGGTCCGGAGGTGGTGAGGCATGCCCTAAAAAAACACCCCCAAAATGATGAAAAGGACTCCTTGAAATAAACTGTTGGTTGAGGGTCATATTCTAGGGGTATGTTGGAAAAAATCATGAAAAATCTACGCCAAAAACAACAATTGAAGTCCGGAACCTCATTGCAAGGGGACCATTTTCGATTTATTACTGGCTTTTGCATGGTTTTTTTAATTGATGGAAGAAATCCTGCCAACCAGTTGATATGGTACATATCCCCTCATTTACAGGTATGTTTCATCCCAGGTAAGTGTTTGGGATTTCTGAACCATCAGCAATGTATCAACGCCTGCAAAAACAAACGCTCAATCAAAATCTATGCGAAGCGAAGCGGGTGATAATCAATGCAAATTTGGTCATTGAACGAACGGTCGATACGTCAGGAATTGAACCCAAAAACTAGTTGATCAAAGATCTCCAAAAACATCCAAAAACATCCCAAAACCATGGAGATAATTGTGATAATTTACCCTTTGGATCTGGAAAATTCCCATTCCCAAACATTCAATGTATGGCTATATATGTACCTATACATCTACCATACATTTACAGTAAGCCAAAAGTAGCTAAACATTGACCAATCCTGATGGAGGCACACCCTTTTTTTCGTGTTTGAACGCCGAGCCACAAGGCAGACATGGCAGAACAGCTACCGTGGTGTCTCTTGATGGCGGTTATTGCTACGGTCCAAGCAGCTGATATGGTGGGGGTTTCTATCGACTAAAAGGATCTAACAGGCTTATGTTTCATAGAATTTTTGATACAACTATCCTCGCACCCCACTCCAACCCCACCCCAAAAAAACAAATATAATTGTTTTTTCAACAAATTGACTTATAATACTATATACTTATCATAAAAAATAAGCCACATGGAGATTAATGAAGTAAGACATGGTAAGACACTAGTACATGGCTAGTACATGGCTGATAGTTTGTTAACTAAGTTTTAACTACATTACATTTGCCCTCA
Source organism: Breviolum minutum Mf 1.05b.01 (assembly GCA_000507305.1). Lineage (NCBI taxonomy): Eukaryota > Dinophyceae > Suessiales > Symbiodiniaceae > Breviolum > Breviolum minutum. The sequence continues at coordinate 96,124 of DF239804.1, forward strand.
CCCCAGTACATCATTGCCCAGGGGAAACCGGGTAGAATAGGAGGCCAAGTTGGATTGAAACTAAGGAGATTCGACGCAGAAAATCTCGTCTACCTAGAGGTACATCTAGCGTTAAGTCTCTACGACTCTACATACATATCTGACATATCTGGTGGATTGAAATCTGATTGGATTCTCATTTTGAGAGGGACCGGTAAATATCATGAAATCCTTCCATGAAGGCTTCGACTCGTTGGTTGGGTTCCATGTCTCTTCATCATATTGCATGATTTATTTTCCGTGGTGATGAATCTTCAGAAATCACCAAATTTCAACCAAATCCGAACGGAAAATCATATCTTTGCTAGGAAAAAAAAAACGGCCTGCCAACAGCAGATATTAGGAGATAATCTCCCTGCTGGTTGGTGGTTGAACCAACCCATGTCAAAAATATTACAGTAGTCAATTTGGATCATTTCCCCAGGTAGGGATGGAAAATTAAAAGTGTTTGAAACCTTCACCTAGTCCCTGTTTTTTCTTGCTACAAGCTTTCATGAAAATATCTCATCATATCTCCCACCTGGTGAAAAAAACCGCAGATCTGTGAATCCACAACCCGAAAATCCAGCATACCGAAAAGAACACAAATAAAAAACATATCCCTGGGAGCCTTTTTCATAACAAAGCAGGAAAAAACATGTCGAATTCACAATGTTTCAATGGATTTTGTTGATTCAAACGATTCTGATAACAAAGGTGACCCGATAGAAAACACCAACTTTCACAGCAATTTACCCTCAGCTCACTCCGCAGCCAGTAAGAGTGATTTTCCAGGAGTACTTCATTTAAGCTCAACCACCTTGGCAGTGGATTAACCAAAATGTGTTTCACACAAAACGCGCTGCCTCACTGAGGCAGCACCGATATGAGTGAACCATCCATGGCGGCATGAGACGCTATCTCTATCAATGACTCATCTGTCTGAGTCATTGCCTCGAAACAAACCCAATGTGGCCAGGTCTTTTTCTGGAACATACTTGGGTTATGAAAAATAACTACCTGTGCAAATGCGTTCAACTCCTTAAATGCTTCAAACCGAAAAAACCAACGGATTTGGGAATCCCTTGTGATTTTTATGCGAGCATCCATTTGGATCTTTGGAAATCCAGATGAGCAATAAGCAAAGTGGCCATGGTTTTGGTTCATGAGCCAAAAAAAGTCCTTCGACAGAAAATCTTTCAATGTTTTCAAGCACTCCGACATTGTCTGTGGAGCATTGTTTCCTGGTTTTTTGTTGTGCCCATACCCATACCATCCATGTAGTATAGTAAAATTTATATATAATATAAATATATGCATTGAAATGAATGGATACATAAAAATATAATAATATATACATCAAAGGGACAGGATACCCAACTAGGATCCCCTATTAAACTTACGTAGAGTAAATACAAAAACACATAGTAATTCTGGTAGTAACTGTTCCTGGGTGGCCGGATCTCAAGGAACTGATACCCTGTCATACCTTGAACGAATCACCTCGGTAGAGTTCTTAGGCTCTGCACTTTGAGTTCTTTTTCCATCTCCTGCGGGCCACATGGGATGTTTTGAATAGTTGTTTGTTTGTTTGTTTGTTTGTTTGTTTGTCTGATGGATGGATGGATGGATGGATGGATGGATGGATGGATGGATGGATGGATGGATGGATGGATGGATGGATGGATGGATGGATGGATGGATGGATGGATGGATGGATGGATGGATGGATGGATGTGTGTGTGTGTGTGTGTGTGTGTGTGTGTGTGTGTGTGTGTGTGTGTGTGTGTGGTTGGTTGGTTGGTTGGTTGGCTTCGTTGGTTGGTCGTTGTTTTACTTATCATGCAGGAAAGGGTTGCAGGCGCCCAGGACCTCCCAGTTAATGCTTCATTGGTGTCTAGCCGAAGCCCTTGTTCTCGCCCTGTCCCAAAAATAAGCATCCCTTTCATAAGGATACGGATAAACCACCAACATGAACCACATATATCCAACCATGGATTGAAATACTAGCTATGCAAATATATCGGTGCAAATTTTACTGCAAACAATTCCTAAACCCGAATTGTCTCAGGGAGAATTGGTGAGATTTCCTTCCAATCACCACCATTTAGGGGAATTCCCAACAGGCGGCGAATGGTCCTGATGAGATTTGCCCAGAATATATGTAAACCCACACCGACAAGGTGGGCCCGGTCACCAGTTACAAATGGTGTGAAGTAACTGCTCTATATACATATATAATCTTAAATATACGTACATATATAAATATGTATTAAACAAATATATATGCAGTTTTTTTCTCCACCCCAGTGAAACCCATAAATTTTTTGGCCATTTATTCATACGGGCTATTCATATGTAGCCCCTCCATTTCGAACGGTCATCGGCTAAAACCCCGAAGGCCTCCGTGTCCTCGTCGATTGCACGAATGGGACCCTGGCACGTGCTGGTGGGCTCAATTGCTTGGGTTGCTTAGCCCGGTAAGAGTGGCTCGAAATGAAAGTTTATGTCGGAAGGCTCGGAACCTAATTTTTTTTCATGTCAGCCTGGTGATTACTAAAAAGCCAACCCAAGGGATAACCTATCACAAGTAAATTGGGATGATTTGAAAGAAATTACAAATAATTCGTAATAAAAGACAATGTAATAATACTAATTGATCATCCATAGATACTTACAAATAATTACATAAAATAATCATCAAACTCAACTCAAAATGCTGGTCTTTTAGAATGCTTTATGACATCAGAACTGTATATCCAATCAGCAAATCGGAGATTCCGAGCGTGGTCATTTCTTTTTGAAAGGAATTTTGAGGGAAGAATTCCGTTGCCCAGGGCCGCAAAAACCCGGCAAAACATGTCAACAAACGAACCAGCGATGGTGTTTTTGTTTGAGTTGTTTTTTTGTTTTTCGGTTGGGGTCGTTTCACATTTACACATTGCTGGCCAACTTGGTTGAGTTTCTGAAGGGGCTTCGATGGCTTCAATAACTTCAGGTGGCTTGTGACTCTGTGGTTTCCTAAGGTCTTGTTTTTTTTAGGAATCTTTGAAAAGAATATTTCCAGTCACCCAGTCCTTCCTTTTGAGGCTTTTTTGAAGGCCATGGCAACAAACCATGGAACTGAAGAAACTCTCGCCGCAACAGTATTTGTTGCTAGGAATGTTTGGAATCCTTCCAGCCATTTTTGAATGAACAAAAACACATCAACTACCCGTAATCCTTCAACCCGATGCACCAAAAAACATTGAAAAGTTTCAAGTATAAGTAAACCTTCAGCAACAATCATGGAAATCTAACAAACCCAATGCCACCTCTTGAGGAAAGAAGGCCTTGATAAGGCATTTTCAGCGGATGATGAAGGGTTGATTATCTTCTGAATCATCTCTCCTATCATCGCCATCCCATGCCATCCCTATTCCCCTCTGCCTGCGCCAGCAATGCTGGACCCTTCTCCTCTTTGTCCGTCAAAGGTAGCAGCTCGGCTAAGGACAAAAGCCTTGCTTTTAAACGCTTTGTTTCAGCAGGTGTTTCTTCGGGGAGAAAAATAGGTGGAAAAAAAACTCCAGGAAACCCAGGCGTGGAAGAGGGGCATGGAAACTTCACTCAAAATCCTCTATCTAGTTATCATGACCTTCTCAGGATCGATGTGAGACCCCCCCAAACTCAAGGCCTTAGGAAATTCAGGTGTGATTAAGTGGTGAAAAAGAGGCACCGATCCTCACAACGGTATGACTGGAAGATAGCTGGAAGACTATAGATGACTACATAGGGCACAATCCCAAGCTGAAAAAACCCGACTCATTTGCCTACCGAGCGCGGAGCTCGCACGTTGAAAAAGTAGCTTCGCGCGGCATATTTCATGCCAACCATGAAGGGCGAGAAAAGAAACATGCTACCGAGCCCCACCCATCAGAAGAATCGGAAAAGTTGTATGTTGATACAGGCATTCAACTGGGAAAACTGTAACCCCAAAAAGCCTCAAATAAGGAAACGTACCACTGAACTATTTTTTTTTTGTGTGATGCCGTTTTTGTATGGTTTTGTGATGTTGCAAAAATAACATTCAGGTTAGATGTGGCTCCGTCACCACAATTCTCTCGGTGAGTTGTCTTTGATTGGATTTCAGCAACCTTCGATACTATCAACAAAAGGAAGCAGGAATTATGTTCCAACCACCATTTGTTCATCATGTATTGCGAGGCTTTTAGGGATCAATGTCAGCACAAATAGTACAACTCCGAATTCCACAACATTTGTTTCGAACATCGACTGGTTATTAATCCACATTGAACACATTTTTTCCTTTACAAGTCTGCAAGGGAAAGAAAGAACCCCCAATTAACCTTCAACAAAAAAATTATCTTTCACCGCTCTGAAACTGCCTAATCACCTGATCACCATTCATCACCTTCACTACGCAGTAACCATTTGCTGATCTCAGTTCTTTCCTGAACAACAAATTACACCCCATAGCAACCTGAAAAATCACGTGGTTTGAAAAGGAACCATCATCTTCCAAACCTTCCAGGGTTTGGGGTTCAGAATTGTTCAATTTTCCTAGGAAAATAAACCCAAAAGGCCACCAACTGTATCCGGTAGATGGATCCAAGTGACACTTTTGAAGCAAGGACCTAAGAACGGTGATCGAAAAAACAATGGTTTTGCAAGAAAAATATCTCGAAGATTTTTTGTGCAGAAGCCAACTCGGCACAAACCGAAGTTCATTCTTATACATGTTTTAAACACCCGTGTTGCGTGTCAGCGGCCCCCCCAGCCCAAATGGTATGGTCCCCAAGTAGTAATACTCGATTTTCTTTTTTCTAGAGTCACTTTTCTGAACACAGCGGTCTCGAATCTCGACAACAAAAATTCGATGTCATTTTCGGTTGAACATCGTTTTCCAAAATGTATCAGCCGTGAGGAGATCTGTGTTTTCTACGTTTTCTTGTCTTTTCTACAAGGGTGGGCCTTGTCACCAGGTAGAAATGGGGGTGAAATACTGTAACTCCTGGTTCTTAGGGTGAAAATAAGCCCAGTGAAACACAAGTTTAAGGCAATTTTTTACGGGTTTAACAGAAACTTCGCACCCCAAAAAAACAACGATCGGCTCGAAAATCCGACAAGATTTCTGTCTCATCATTCATACAGGGCCGCCAGGGCACTGGTTCCAGCGGTCCGGCTGGAGATGGAATAAGTTGTGCCAAGACATTGGGTGGTAGACTCAAACGCCAACTGGGCCGAGGTGAGGATTTACACGGCCAGTTGGGATGTGGGGGGATGTGATGTGATTTTCATTCCCAACAGCCGGCCCCAGGGGTTTGAAACTGCAACCTTTCAACAGAAAACTTCTTGGATATCAAAAACATCAACCCATTTTTTTCCGGGTTGGATTTTTTTTTTCGGATCATTTATGAAGGCACCACAACAACATTTGGGGGTGGGGGCAAACACATTGCCCCTGACCATATTGGAAAAAAGGGAAGCTGAGGCACTTTGATGCACCGCACTGGAAGGGCCATGATTGTTTCCCCCATGCACTGGTGCAACACCCATTTTCTGGGAGGGGTTGGTGTTGCTGTAGCCATTGGTGTAGCTATCTTCTACCACCCCACTAGGCAACGAAATCGCAGGATGTATTGCCAATCAACATCGACTACACAAGAAACAACTTGTGTAGGGATTTCTGAAATTAACAGTCACTAGTTGGTGGTTTCAACCCATCTGAAAAGTATTAATCAAATTGGAAATCTTCCCCAATTTTCGGGGTGAAAATAAAAAATCTTTGAAACCACGGACTAGGTTACTAATAATGATGGTTGGGGCCATATACTTACCCGTTTCGTTGCCATTGTTGGTAGTTTTTCGGGTTGCTTCAAAATGTTGCCTTCCTTCCCTTTGCGGCCTGGCGCATGCCTCAAGCAAGGGCACTTGACATTCCCCACGTGCCGCCATAGGCAAACGACACAGGACATGTAGCAATTCAGCACACCTTGGACTGCGTTTACATCTGCGGTTGCCACCCAAAAATGGTTTTCCACCAAGGAAGAACAGGTGGTAGACAGGATGCAAGCAGGTACAAGGCATTAATATTCAATGTCTGAATTCATACAAATACAAAAATTTCTAATGCAGTTTGTACAACACTACATAAATCCCTCCCCAATATACAAATTGCACATATGTTTCCATCCATGTACCCTCCACTTTTGTCACCCGGTCTCTGTTGACAGAACCCAATTCAGTCGCTGAACCCCTTGAATGAACCCTCTCCAAGGAGAGAAGCGCAATCTCTTCAAGGAATCATAATCATTAAAGGAACACAACATCTCAGAACCCTGGGGAAAGGAGCATCATATTCAAAAGTGCCGTTTTGTAGAGGACATGTTACATATGTCCTAGCTCCCTGAAGAGTAAATGCTAAACTTAACCCCATTTCAATCAAATTCTGATGTCTATTCCCCTTTTGGGTTTCTGCTACCTTTTCTGTTGAGGGGAAACTCTCTAGTTGAGTACCTGAAAGGTAGGGTTTATGTATCCATTCCCAAGAGGGATATGATCCCTTATGGACATATGGACATTTCTCCACCCACCCCCCCCCACCTACAAGAGAACCTTCAGTTGTTTTTTGCGCCCAAGCGACGCCACCGAAGCTTCCAGAATCCTCACTTCCTCTGATGACCGTTCAACGGTCGTCAAGAAGTGAGCGCTGAGTGGTCCGAAGGTGTTGGCGGTGATGTTTAGCCTCAAGTGGAAAGATCAAGGACCTTGAAATGGAGTTTCACATGGATGGCCCCTATGAATGAACGAAAATGAATGGGTTAACCCTACTTATAGGAGTTACAGTATTTCACCCCGTTTATAAGGATTGTAGGGGCACACCTTGTATAAATAAAACACATGTACTCCCTCCCTGAAACTAACAGCAAAAACCCCTGAAAAATGGTGTGAAAGGGAGACGCACCTTTCCTTGTGGGAAGGCTTATTTTGAGGGGCGAACTGTTAGTCTTCGAGAGGGTACATATCCCCATCGATATTGTCATTTTGAACATGAACAGCCAAGCAAAAAAACAATGTTGTGAAACAATCTAATTATAATTATATTGATGATTCAAAATTCTCAAAAAACAATATCAAAAGCAACCCTGGCAAAGAGACAATGTCTTATAGAAATCATCCATCTGGGCAAATTATAATAATTCACCAACCTCGGAAAACCTGAAATAAGGGGACTTCCCCTACTAAGCTACCTTTTGGGGGCCCAGGTCGTGTGAGGTCGTTATAATTTGACCAGATCCATTGTTGTTTTTCTTCTATTAATTAAATGTTCATGATGCTGGCTGGGCCCGCAACTCGCCAATAAAACAGGCTGGCGAAACCGAAACCTCATCCACAAGACATCACAGCCTCCTACAAGTCGTGGGACCCTAAACAAACTATAAGCTTGGGACCCATACCTTCAATTATGAGGGTTTATAACCCCAGTTATCCATGTATAAACCCATTTATAGGGAGTTTTGAACTCTTTTTTCCTGGTAGGGGCCCGCCTTGTCCACGTAAACTTGGACCAATCTATTAAGGCCAAGTTCTCTGGAAGCCAATTTTTTGGGGCTACACCCGGAGCGAAGAAAAAAAAACACATGGAACATCATGGAACCTCACAAAAATTATCAGAAATCGGTGTTTTGGTTCAAATGTCCTTTCTCCTTTTCCAATGAGGTATTTTCAGGTTCCAGCCTGCTATGTTAATTTACCAGAGGACATGGTTGGTTTTTGGTTTGTTTTTGGTGACATCTGATGAAAGTCGTAAATATCTGTGGCTTGCGAGAAACGTTCAAACTATTCGAAGAATTTTATTTGATATGAAAAGGGGTCGAGTTGTTCAATATAATATTAAATAGTGAGAACCCAAACATACACCTAAAAACGACTAACGTAGAGAACCACCATGGGTTAAAGTGTTTCGTTCCGACCTGGAAAAGGTTAACCAAAAATGTTTCAAATGTCAAAGAGAACCGCCTGGGGCGAAGAAAAACACTGAGTTTCATCGTGAAAGGTGGTACATGTTTGAAGCACGGGACTTTTTCTTGAGAATGCTTGCTAGCAATACATGTTCATTTACATGTATACTCGTTAAAAGATATTTTATATATGAAGCAGCCCCACTCCGTTCTGCAAACTCGGACGCGGCTTCTGATGCATCTGCAGACCCTTCGTCTCAGGTTGTTGCAGCCGCAGGCTTAGCTGCCGCAGCTGCTGTCGCTTCCGTCAGGCCGGAGCGACGCTGGAGAATGCTTCCGTCGTATGACCACTTTCTTCCATCTTGCGTGGTCTGTGGTCGTAGAGCATACGCAAGCTCAAAAACTTCTCTGGGGTTGTTTTCTTGCCCTTTCTTTGTCGAAGAAGATGACAGCTGGATTTTTGTGGTGGATCCACAGCTCGTGGAGGTACCTGCCCTGCGCAGGCCACGAAAATCCTGGCAAAGTCGCTCCAAGCCAGGCGACCGTGCAACTGCTGTGACCCACCGTCGTTGGACGGCTCATTGTTATCATGGCTGCCACGGATCTGCTGGGTGTGTGGCGGTCTGCCATACGTGCCAGCATCCGTGTCAGCATCTAAGACACTTTTCAAGCGATACTGTTCACAATACTGATTGGTTCATTCCGGGATCCTTATATTGGCTTAATCAGGTTTTTTTTCATTGCTCAATTGAAAGCCATTCCACATGTTTTCTGGTTGGTGGTTTCAACCCATCTGAAAAATATTAGTCAATTGGAAATCTTCCCCAAATAATCTTTTTGTTTTTTTCCGGCTTCGGGTCAGTACGACACGCCGTTTGCACGGATGCACTCAATTATAAAATTATACAGAGCCTCGAGTGTCCGCCCCCCCTTTGCAAAGAGATCCGTGTAGTTCACTTCCCCCAAGAGCTACTTTTGCACTTCAAAATCCCATCCATTCCAAAAACACCTTGTTGCAACCCATCTGAAAAACATGCTTGTCAAATTGGAAATCTTCCCCCAATTTTCGGGGTGAAAATAAAACATATTTGAAGTTTCACCACCTCGTTTTTTTTGGGGGGGGAAACCCTCTCTGACCTTGGTCATTCCCCCACAATCCCAGTCTCATGGGATCGTATTGATTTCCTGAGAAAGCACGGAATAGCAACAACAAGTTGCAACTGGAAACCGGGTGAATTTGATGATGTTTCACATAATGTCATCCCAATTTCTATGAAAGATTGGGACATTTCAAAGATTTTCCTACTAGTACCTACACATGTACATCTATGAATGCTACCTAGAATGCAGTGATGCTGAGCAAAGTGGTGATCATAACTGCTGAGTTCATGATCGACAAACAGTTCAAACTATATCAAACTATTCATGCTCATTCGCCACCAAGGACTGTGAGCATAAAGGGACACATAGATTAAACAATTACCCTGCCAGAAACTAGCATATCTTAAAAAATCTGAGTTGGAAAACGATACTTTCGGGGCAAGTTTAGCTTGGGCCCGTAAGAGTTATACATGGACTTATGGGGCCCCATATAAATGGTCGGTTATTTCACCCTACTTATTTTGGAGTTAAACTTCACCCCCAATTTCTACCCTGGTTTTTTTTAAGGGGCCCACCTTGTAGATCTAAATTATGTCACATATATTTTTAGGTCAAACATGACCTTCACCCATCGGATCATCCTGAAACCATTTGTAAGTCTTGGCAACTCCTGAGGCAGCATCGACCCTCCCCTTTCCATGGTGAGAACAGCTGCCTCCAAAACAAGCCGGGAACGATAGGAATCCAATCATGGCTAGGTCAACCTACTCCCGCCCTAACGTACCTTTTCCCCCCCAAGAAATAAGGGTTTAATAGCCGGCCTTTCTTAAGGGGGAAACCAATGGTTTTTCATAAGCCCTGATCATAAGGCCTTATTTCCGCGGGGAGCGTTAGTAAGGGGGGGTAGGTTGACCAGCCATAATCTATCGGTTCGGATGACTGGAAATTTTCTCTCTGAACAAAAGCCAGGCACCAACGGTAAAATTCAACAGCTGCATACATGGACCCCAAAAATTGGCGGTTTGGGTCGATGTTTTTCCTTTGCCTTTCGGGTCCCCGTTTCGGGTGGAAAAGCGGGTAGTCTTCGGGGTCGTAATTGAAAGTCTAAATATAATCATCGTTTCTCTCTGAGAGTTTGTTGACCTTGGGATATTTCTTGACTCTTGGACATGAATACATGAGGAACTACCCTCCACTAGGGTGAAGAAGGAAGTTTTTTCAAACTCATGAGTTTGGAACAATTTTTGTTGGTTATTCATGCTTAACAAGCTCCAAGTGTCAGTATCTAGGAAAATAACATGGCAGTAACACGTCATTTCAATTCAAGATATGCCCCCCCCCATATCCAAGTTCTATGGATGTTCTTCCGAATCTATAACAACAACTGTTGCACGTCTTTTTAATCAGGCTGATCTTTTTTTAGAACTAATAAGCAAGAGCCAGCTGCCCATTTATAAGGGACCACCTTGTACTCAAGGATGCCATATCGTCTTTCAACCAGAAACTATGAGGTACAAATTTGCCACGTTTGTTTCCAAGAAAACAAACCGCCACCTCCTTCAATAGCAACTGAGCATTCTCTGCTTGCGCTTGGATAGCACAACGTGCCAACCAGGTGATTTCTTTCGGTGTCGCCTAAAGAGGTTGGCCAACAACGGATCCCATGAGTCATACTGGTTGTTCAAGAACGGGATCCTTGTACTGGTTGATGAATTAATCTCCATTTAACTATGTATAGTGTAATAGTATAATTATCCCCAAAAATACCCGAAAAACAACTAGCTTTTTTGTTTTCACTGCTCACTTGAGAATGTCATTGATTTGTCTGATTTCTATGGTAAATATAGGTAATTTATGTAGGTATATATATACACCAATATATATAAACCATACGTAGGATACTATAGGAATGGCTACCCTCCAATTTTGAAGCTAAGAAAGCTTTACAAGGTCCTCCTCTTAAATGGTGGAGTTGGAAAAGCCCCTTTGAAATCTGATTCCGACGGATCCTGGAGGGCGGGCCCCCAAAGTCGATATCCCAAAAGTCGATTGATGGTAGCCTTTGGAACATGGCTGGATTTTTCTCCGGCTATAAAACAGTCATGGCGATTTTTAAAGGTATCGACCTGTCACACCTAAAAAAAAAAACATCCCCCTGAGAACTAACAAACCGAGTTTACACCCTGAAAATGGATGGATTTTGTTGGAAAGGTGATTTTTGTTCCTTTTGGGATGGCCCCACTTTGCAGGTGCTACATGTTATTTGTTTCAGGGATTTTTTTGTTGCCACTGTAAACCAGGGTTGACTTGCAGGAACCCAAATTCTCAGATAGCAATGTCACAATCCCAACCTTTCATGGTAAATTACCATCACCTGGTGGATTTTTGCATGGGCTATGCTAGTTTGATCCAGGAGTGTAGTATGTAATAGTGTTGATGGTTCAGAAATCCCAAGGCCAAGCAATTTAACCACCTAGGATGGTGCTAAAACCTCGTTAATAATGGTATTTCTTCCATCAATAGTAGTATGTGTTTGATTTCACCGCCCCTCCCCACACAATATCTGAGGATTAAACCACTTGGGATGCTTTAATGATTCTGAATTTTTGTGGGATAGTCATATCTATAGTTGGTGTTTCAACAGTTGAACCTACCCATTTTGTGGGAAAAACACATTGGATCAGTGTCCTTTTTGCAACAACAAAATCTTGGAAACCCACCACCTAGTTCTAATAATCAACTGCCGACCGGCCATCACCAGGCAACCCATCAACAAAAAATCAAATAGCTGCCTCCATAAAGAGCTTGTCTCACCAGAAACAGCCAATTTCATGTCAAGGGTCCCTTCTTAGGCCTTCTTAGTAGATAGTATTCAGGCGGGAAGGGTTTTTTTGGTTCAATTTTGAAGATTTCCAATTACATAAAACCTCCCCGTAGATAAGGTAAACTACTAAACTACCAAACAAAGAATACTCTCATAACCCCTATAAGTAGTGGTTTTTTTAAGGCCATTTATAAGGCCATTTATAGGAGGTCCTACAACTCCACTTATAAGTCCGGGCGACCAAACATTCAGAATATATATATACGCCCAAACCGGGACGTTCGCCGACCCGACAGTAGGGCGTTTTGAGCTGTTTTTTCCCTTCGAGGCCGGCGTCAGATTTTTTTTTGGATTTCAAGAAGCATTTTCTTCTTGCGGTTCCAGCCAATCAAGTGCATCAGGCTGAAAAGCATTTGAAGGGCTAAC